>JAQIXX010005865.1:0-13175 GCA_034700605.1 Willowsia nigromaculata
AACTTGTGATATGAAACGTTTCTGCTTGAAAATAATTAACATTCACCAGCTTTATATTGACACGGAATAAGCTCTGGCACCGTGAACCAAGAACCCCAAGCCACGTAAGATGGTTAATTACTTTTCTTTACAACCATGAAAACTAATGAGCTCACGCTATTTAAAGAAGAAAATTAAAGTTGAACAAGATTATCTATAGTTTTATAATATTTCAGTCGTTTTATGAAACTCCATTATTCCAGCATTATTTTCAATACGGCTGCATATACAGTTATAAATGCAAATTTTATACCGTCTTAACAATTGCTTAATATTTTAGATGCTACTGATATCATATAAATATTACACATTGTTAGTTGTCGGTTTCTGAAGAAAATATGGCTAGTTTAAATCAGAATAAGTGAAATTAGTGATTGACTGACTAGCTTGAGTGTGAATTCGTAACAGCGTCAATTATTGACTTTTTGTAAAAAGAGGAGAATATCAGTTGTGTGCAAATATATATATATCCCCCTTGAAAATCATCCCTAGTAAGGGCCACCAAGCGGTTTGTCCTTTTTCAACCCGAAAAGTTTGTCGCCTATTTCAACAGAACACTAAAAAAGTT
This sequence comes from Willowsia nigromaculata, assembly GCA_034700605.1. Lineage (NCBI taxonomy): Eukaryota > Metazoa > Arthropoda > Collembola > Entomobryomorpha > Entomobryidae > Willowsia > Willowsia nigromaculata. Next base: position 608 of record JAQIXX010005865.1, read on the forward strand.
TATGTGAATCTAAATAAACTGAAAACTGCTTTTTTGGTCAAACAACGTATTTTTTCACATAAGATTCTATTTATATCGGTTGATACAGCGGCCCTTGATGTTAATCTTAGATAGGACGCAGAGGAGCTATCCGAATTTAAATTTGTTGTGATAAAAGGCATATATATCTTTACTTCTAGGAAACATAATGTCTATTTTAGAAGAGTTGATTATAAAGATCAAGCAAAGCCGAAATGCTTTTAATCCTGTTTTCAGCTTTCTATTGTTCTGCTTAATGCTTAACACTGTATATAAGACATGAATTACAAATGGATTACAATGTAAAAAAATCTATGCATTTTTTTGTAGACGAGAAAAGATAATTCTCAGGCAAATTCTCAACATGAAAACATGGTTAATCGCATCTTGTAGCATTTTTTGTTTCTCACCGTTATGAAACACCTAATAAAGTACATGTGTGTTGGCTTTGCTTACATACAGTATATGAATTTATCTTCCAAAATGTGCATTTATGTCTTGTCTATTCTCGTCACTGTCTCTACAATCGGTGTATGGTTTGCTTAACGACGCAATCATACATCTGTTGTGAAGCTAATGCTGAACTGTTTGCAACTTTGGAAGTTTTTTTGTGAAATTGCCAATGTATCTAATTCAGATTCGTTAACAGTCATTAAATGTACATAATAGTCAAAACCATACTTTCGCTTTTCATTTGCACTCATACATCATCTACTTAGTCATCATCATCATCAGCATATTGTCGATGATCAATCTAAACGATGAACCAGCTTTCAATTCCCAAAGTCTAAACGATGAACCAGCAGTGCGACCTAAGAATCTAAACCATGGAACTGCAAATATGGGCTTTTAGTATATTCGGTCAAGCACTGAGAGACTAGGCATGGAATGATAATTGACATACTATCTTAAATGTCTCTTGTTTATCATACACTATGTTTGATTTATTCAAATTGTGTAATTTTATAATTTCCGTAAATTTAGCGAAAAATTAATACATTTGCTTCAATTTTGAATGCAGATTTATCGTCACTATCAACTTTATAAGTGAGAGCATCAGAAAATTATGTCACTTGCACTAATTCTGCAAGCTACATCTTCATTGTAAAATTTACTAGTATACAATATGTATGAGACACAAATCTGCTCAGAATTTAATGGAGAATAACATGCAACCAGATTCTCATAGTGCCCCAAAATGCAGTTTTATGGTTGAGATTTTGGGATTTCAATGCTGGTTCATAGTTTAGAACATGGGACTTTGATGATGGTTCATTCTTTAGATTAAACGTCGACGATATTATTTTGTGCTTGTACTCTACCTTACATAAACGCCCACGACAAGTAATTGAAATCATTTCTTGTAAAGTGTTAAACTTTCATGATAGGGAGATACATTTATGATACGACATGACATCACATTTTGTATTACAGATCACTGCAAATGAACTCTTACACTAGGCGCTTGTTTTTATTCTATTTTATGATATGTATTTGTTCTCATATTACAGTTAAGGATATTATTCACACCTCTCAAAGATACTTTTCTGGTAAAAGGAACAAAATTTTTATTTTCTACGATTTCCCCATTTACAGTTGATAATCTTAATTGTTTTTATTGCTAACCATTTCAGAGTGATGAAAACAGCAATACGGTGATTAGAGCAAAACCACGGCGTGACTTTAATTTATTTTATATTGGATGCTGCACGCTTTTTTCTGTCTTGATTTATTGTGGGCTCCAGACGATGCTATTTTAAATTTTTTTATAGCTGGCCTGATATGCTATCGACTAGCGTGTTACGCTGTTGCTCATCTCCTCATCAAATATCAACATGTACAGCAAAAGGAAACTGTAACACCTGCCTGTCCAAAAGTAAATACGTTTTGATACGGTGCCAAGACCAAAAAACTGTATATGTATTTTGACAGCTTCTTGCAGCATCTATCATTAATATTCGGAAATGTTTTATACTAGTGACCATTGACAGGTGTAAACACATTCTATTTAAAGGATTTGAGGTCATATGGATTTCAATGCACACAACACTTAATCACACAATTAAAAACATACTAATGAACATTATTAATGTTGATCCGTATTTTCTTGTAATTCTGTTAGTGACGAACAACACAACATGAGAACGGTGCAGCTCATTTCTTCGCATTCGTTTTAGGTTTCAGAAGAGTAGAAGCTTCAGATTTTTCCCAGTGCATTGCAACATTTTGTATAAAAATATGTTTTTTTTCAGTATCAACGGCTTTTCTGAATTTTGCATCTCATGAGTAACATCATATTTTGCTCACATGCGGTATTGCACAGATGCATAAATTCTATTAATGGAATATTTGGCACATAAATGTGTTTTTTTCAGGGTTGTCAATGTGCTTGACTCGAAACAAGTAGCCCATGCTCAGCAGATGAAACTTTTGAAATGTTATGATATATTTTCATATTTTATGTTTCATATTTTTTATTCGGGCTTCTGATAATGAGCTCAAGTGATAGATTCTTAGGCTGGCATTTTTGTGTTTCTTCTATTGTGGGGAGCTTTAACTTCCGGCGTCCAAGATGACCGTATCCGCGGGTGTCTGGAGGAAATATATTAGAGGGCTTGCTGTCACTGACATGGTAATTTGTTTTTAATTGTTTTTAATTGAAATTATGACAAGCTTTAAATCATAAAAACTGAATATTATTATCGTTCAACAATTGCGGAGGTTGAAATCCGCAAAAATGCTGTTCATTAATAAAACATTTCACTTTTTATGTTTATTTTTCATAGATCTTCTCTACGGTCAGTATAATGGTTTGTGCCTTTAGTCTCAAATACCTGTACGATAAAAGGCTGATAAGTAATTCAAAATATTTTTTTGCTTCTGTTTAACCTTTTATTACAATGCCATATTTGACGTATCCTTAAATTTTTCATTTCAGACAACTCCAGAGGCAACTTACAATGGGCGATTTTTGCTGCTATCCTGACATATTTAGTTCTTCTCCTTATACAGATATGGTTATCGGTGAAACTGCTTCTAGGGACTTCATTGGTAAATATATACATAATTGTGTAAAAATCAGTTTTCACGCAAAATAATTTCATTAAAAGCTGTTATTTTTGCAATATTTTCAGGTATCTCAGAACACCATTAGTGCGTTTTGGTCGCGACTATGGCGTGACTTCAATGTATTTCATATCGGATGTTTCTTCGTTTTCTTTTGCCTGAATTCACTATGGACTGTAGGGAATACCAAAGTGCAAGTGTTTATTGTACTTTTGATATTTTATCGACTGGCATGTTACACGGTTGCATATTTCTTTCTTAAAGATATGAATCCAGTTGGGGAAACGGAAACAGGTACAACGGGCAACGCAGATACGAATGTATTTTCACGTTGCGGTGAAATGCCACCTGGCAGCGTGTGGAAGTCCCCTGTTAGTTCAATTGTTTAAGGGGTAAATTTTAAATCTACAAGTAGTGCTCAACTTTACTTATCAACTATATACTTCATTTGAGAAAAAACATTCGAGGAAATAACTCATTTTATGACATTTCAACGCTATGATAGAAATTTGTTAGTATGTAAATAGAAAGGCAGGTAACTTTTCGTTACATAACACAGAAAAACACTTTGAATCTCTTTTGTGAACATTTTTAATGTATTGAATATGCATAACATGAGCTGCTTTTTCTGATAAAAAACGCGAAGGTTTTGACAGACAAAAAAGCGAAGTTTTTGCTAACTGAACTGCACCTTTTATGGCAATGAGTTACTACGACTCTGAGAACATAGTTTTTCCTGCAGTATCAAATAAGCTCAGATTATATTTCAATTTGTTGACTGACATGACCAGTTTCATAATCAGGCTTTAAATTATCATCATGCATGTCAACTATAAAACAATTCAAGTGATTATTGCGTTTAGCGACATACTATCTAACTAGTTAGTAGTAAGTTTAATTTTTGTACTAATTTAATGTTTTTATATGCTAGATTTTGAACAGTATTAAATCAAGTAATTCCTACGAAAAAATATTCCATAACTGCTGTCTCACAAAAGACAATTTATGATTTTAAAATGCCTTAAGACGCAAACTAAATGTGAAAGCTTATGTAATAATTATCAATAATGATTGTTAAGAGAGGTATCTCTCCACAGAGGTTTTAAGCTTCATATCGAAACAATCTGCTTTTAGAAGCTAATTCGCAATAAGAGAACAATAGGAGATGTATGGGAAGACCATTAAGTCGTGACAACACAGTATTTAGCATGTTCTCAATATGATATATCAACATAAAATAATATATTTTATCATTTTAAAACTCTTTCTCGTTTATGCCACAAATTATTATGCATTAGTAATGTTAAAAGGGTGAGGGTGCACATGCAATATTTATGAATCTGACGATAAAAATAAATAATTAAAAACCAAATTAGGCGTGGCGGTTTTCGTTGCATCAAATACATCCACAAAAAACATTTTTCAGAATACAAAATTTGGGTTAATCTACGTTTATTTTGTTGATCTGATGGAAAATTATATCTTAAATGGGCAGATAAATTTGCTATCCTTGCGCACGTATACAAAGCACAAATGATCGATCAAGGACATCCATAAAGTGAGAACAACTGAATGCGTACATAGCACCTAGTTTTGAACCAAGGATTGAGATAGAGACTAGAATTAACCGTAAACGCGAAAACTACGAAGCTGAAGATTAAAGGGCTAGTAATCTTGATACTGGTCTGCGGCCTACTGCTTTGCACTCAAATTGAAGCTTGCTCAAGACTTCCCCCATTCATGTGCAATGCCAAACTAGGTAAATTTTTGAAATTATATAAAATAATATTTTTGCTTGGCTGCTGAAAACGAAAACGGTTCCGTCAAGTTCAGTTAGGAAAGATCCGTGCAGGGCTAACTGCTGGCACAATAACTGGCAAAAAAGAGACAGTTGGTGTGCCAATAATGGACTATATGGCCATTGATTCAGTTTAGGGTCAAATATGGGTGGACGCTGTTACTGCACAACTAGACCTTTAAAAGATCTGGATGTCAAAATTCATAGAAAGACTCTGATATTTAAATACCCATTGTCTTGTGTAATTTTTTAAAGATTCGTCCGCATATATTAGCCATACCAGAACCACACATGTACATGATAAATAACCAAGGATTATACCTTCATCTCTTTCCATTTTACATGGAAATGCTGAGTTCCGGGTAGTATACAATTTGCTTAATTAATTTAGTTAATAACGCGAAAATGTGCTTAGTAATCTTACGTAGTATATTCATATAGTCATCCCCAGAGCCCAAGACCACTTACGAGAGAAAAACAGCATTTAATAAATTGAAAATTCTACCTCTTACATAGACACAAGTAAGGTAAGATTCCATATGCAAGAAACTACCTCATTTAATTTAGCTGTTATTTCTTGGAACTTATGTAGCATTTTGTTCAAAATATCAGTATAAATGCCTTGTTGCGGAGGCATCTGTGTCTTAGCAAAGTCTGGCATCCGACGTTTAATTAATTGACGTTTATTCGAATGAGAATGAAGGGTTTAGTGGGATCAGGAATTGTGGAATGGTGGACAAAATTTATTGGTAGAAGTATTGCAGCAGATGTGGAAGAAGTTAAAACTGAGAAGCCTACAATGAAGGGAAATATTGTTCTGATTTTTCTGGTGTTATTAGCAGGTATAATGTTGGGATGCATTTGTATCTTAGTAGAGTGAAGATTTTTAATATGGCAAATTATAAAGCAATCAGTGAGGAAGTTACAAAGTTTTCTTTTTTACATTAGGCTTCTTGTCAGGGCTCTTTTTTGAACAGTTTGGAATTGGAAATTTAAAGGTTGTAAATTTCGAATCGGAATAAGGCGTTTATTTAAGAATTATCAGTTTGAATAAAATACGTCTTGTAAAATACTTCTCCTAAATATTTTAAATATTGTATTGAGTATTTTCATAATGCTGCAATAAATATCAACTGCATGACAAAAGTATATTTCATTGAGAAACAGAATCACTGAGTCAGTAATCGCAGCTTCTAGTACGTAAAACACACCGCTGATAATTTTCAGCTTCAGATCGTCATGTCCTTCTTGATCTCTCCTCAACATTTCCTCTTTTTGAAGAAAGTTCGCCCAACACTGTAATTTCTTCTTTCTTAGAGTTTCCCTTTTATCCATTTCAGTCCAAACTTGATCCAAAAAAATGGTTGAACTTGGCCCAACATTTTCTCAAAAGTTTGCAAATAAATTGGTTGAGTCTCTGTGGTGATTTGATGAAATATTATGAAGGTTCGTGCAATAAAATATTAAAGTTTTCTTAACTCAAAATCACTGAAACTTTTCTCTCTTAAAAATCTTATGTTGTGAAGCAGCCGATACACTCATGCTTTTCTCATTTGATTACATTGTCAATGCAAGTTTTGTTTTATCCTTTAAATGTTAATGTAGATTGAGAAAAAATTTTAAATTGGAAAAAGATTAAGTTTTGCCGTAGAGTTTAAGATGTAGCTGTATGGGGCTTTCAAAAGTAAATTCCTTTTCACTTGAGGGACGCAATTCAACTCTCCAAAAGGGTAATTTTGTTTCACAATATTCCTGACAAGAATGTAACGACATAAGTCATTTTCAGCAATCTTTAAGCTCTAGCTTTAGACATTTTTGGGTAAAGGTATTGTGGATGCACATACAAGTTCAAGTTTTCCTTAAGACACGTAGTTTTGTAAAGATAATTTTTTGGATATTTAATCCAAAAGAACAATTCATGAATTTCGCCAGTTTCATTGAATTCGAAAGAATTTCCTAGAATTGAGCTTGAATGATGACAAATTTGTTGTGCCTCATTCTTAATTAAGTATTACTTAACAATAAAATTCGGAAAAATTGTAATTCACTGAAGTAAAAGATCTTTGTAGCAAAAACTTTTAAGCTGAAGCTGGAACTCGCAATTATAAGTTAAAATAGAATAATTGTAGTTGATTTTATTTATTCGAAAGTTTGAGAATGCTCCCTAATTAATTTATTGTATTTACTACACAAAGGAGTTAATGCGCTCACTAATAATACATTCAGAAGCATAAAAAGAATTGATAAGATGCTTTAACTCCCTATTAAGTTAAGCAAAATATTGTTTTAGAGTAAACTTTTAATGATGTCTTACATTGCCACCATGTAGTATTACTTTGCACAGCATAAAAATCATGTAAAATGCTTACTTTAATTTACATAAAACCATGCAATTAATTGCTTATGTTATAACACGAAGAACTTTATTACAAGGTAAAGTCAGTATAAAGACTGATATTATAAATTATAATCTGCTATTTAATTAATTTAAAAGCAGCTACTTCATAACATACCTCAAAAACCACCAATACTTTTTATAGGGTCAGACATGCTGTAGCACAGTTACACGTCGACTTATCGTAGAGTAGCATACATCACAGTTACAAATTTTGACCTATCGAGTTAAGCCTCAAGCTTTATGCTTTTTTCACAAAAAACTTAAAATAATTTCAGAATTTACATTCAGTCATACCTAAAATTATCTACCAAACTGAAATACCACAATATATTTGTTCAGTTTTGTGCATTTAGAGTTGGTAAAAAAACTAATCTCCAAACTGTGTTTACGTAAAAAGGATACGAAATACTTTTTTCGTGCATTTCCACTTAATTCTTTTAAACGACAAGCTTTTACAACTCCTTAAACTTTCAAAACAATGATATTTACAAGCATGACCACTATACATTTCCTTGCCTATTTGTTTGCAATTTTGTTAGACGTAAAATGTTCAGCAATACAACCGTGGGCTGGAATGCTGGAAGTAGACATATCTGGAATCGGCAGCATTTTGAGAAACATAACCTGCTCAAACGTTTTCGTCATATCACAAAATGTTCACTATTCTCACGACGCGATGATTCAGCAATCTGAAATGACAATTAACAAAGTTTTTACTGTGGGACGTATCTATTTACCACGTATTAACGAATCATCGCTACTTAAAAAGTTTCGTGCGAAAAAGTTTAGATATAATATAGCATACAGTTTCATACAGCAAATCCAATCATCATGGAATAATACTGTAAACGAGACTTTACAATACATATTAAAGTTTCCGTCTACCTATGACCTTGATACAGAAAAGTATATTTTCATATCTCGATTCCAACGAGCCTGCCAGTACATTTTAATCGTATTTACGAGGCAAGTTTCCAAATTTAAAATTGGTCCATCGCAATATTGGTATTTTCCGCTTGTATTGGCTTCACAGATAATCAGATCATCTGCTCGATACAATGTTGAGAAGTCAAAGATCATTTATATAGAAATAAAGGCAAAGTGTCACTCCGAATTGACTTGCAAAGATTCTACTCCACCAACAACAGCCGAACACCTACAGATTTATCCTCGGGGAATTGAATTGTATGCTAACAATATTGGATTGTTAAGGTGCTCAGCCACATTACCCAAGAATATCATCTTAACATATAAACTAGAACATTGTGATAAAATATATGTGTGTAGCTATTGTTCTCCAAAGCCAGTTTTTATTCACTCAAAAAATGTACTTAACGAAACTTTGTTCAGGACAACAATTAAAAATTATGGCGCTCCTAAGGTATGGAGAGTGGTTGGATGGGCTGACCATGATGAAAATTTGATTACAGATTTCGCACCTTACAAATCTCAAAAGAACATATTCCTATTTAAGCCTGGTGAAAACTTAAGATTTAGATTTGTCATTACAAATCTACTAATGAGCACGGCTGGACTAAATCAAACTTTAACATTTCAGAGGTTTCGTAGTAACAAATGGTTTCCTAAGTTAAAACAGATGAAACGTATGGAAGATAGCTGGGATAACGTAGATAAGATATATGAACCGTCTATAATTTTTGTTGGTAACGAAGGGTTCAACTTTCTTACGTGTTATTCCAATGAACACATAAGTTTCCGCTTCATTTTTAAACCGTTTCAAACACAATTGTGGCTGGGACTAGGTTTCTTCATTTTTGTGTCTCTTTTAGCTTTTTGTCATTTGTTTACTCCATACCACCGACATGAATTTTCTCCTGGTTTGTATATCTTTGGAGTTTTGGCTGAAAACGTCATACCAGTTCCAATTAATTTAAAACAAGTGGACACAGCAAAGCTTGTTATTGTCGGATGGTTGATTTCTAGTATCATACTGTCGAACGGCTACAAGGGAATAGTTACAGTTGGAAGCGTTGCCCCTCCTCCAAAAACAACCACTTTAAAGACATTTTCAGATCTCGTTTGCGAAGACCAATGGAATCTAAAGCCAGGAAGGTGTTTAAGGATTTATTCAGAGTTGGATTTGAAATGTTCCCGTAAATGGCAAAATTCTGTTGTAAATGTCACTGTCAATTTGCAAGATTTTAGAGGTATCACAACTGCTAGTACAATAATGAGTTGCATGTCGATATTTCAGAGAACACTTTTTGAACTACATACTTACTTGATTGTCAACGGCCCCTTTAATAATGTATTTGATTATTCACTCAAATCAAAAGAAATACGGGGATTATCGAATCAATTTATGAATGCTTATTGCTATTGGGTTCCTCCAAAGACAAATGCATTTACAAGGGAATCATACACAGCCGCAATGGAATCTCAAGTGGTACAGTGTCAAAATAAAACCGTTCTTGTTGGAGAGTCAAGGTTTATAGAGGCGGAAATGCAGTATTTGTCGACTAATTATCCTACCAAAACATTTTTCAAGGGTAATGCCTCCGTTAGAGAGGCATACATGACTTGGCAATTTGGTAATCCAAAAGGTTCAAATCTTCTCGACACATTTGTTGGACTGATAGAAAATGGAATCTATCACCAAGTTGAGAAGGTACATGAACAGAGAATAAGAGCAGGGCCAAGAATAAAGTTTACGAGGGGAAATGTCGGGAACGAGAAACGCGTAAAGCCATTAGTCATGGGCTCCAACATTCAAACAGTTTTCTATATTGGTGGAGTTTTGACCATAACTGCTTTGGTACTATTTTTTGTTGAGATTTTAAAAGCTCGTGGTGTCGACATATGGAATATGTTTAAATTTGGATGTAAAGTAATTTATTATTTAATTTTATTCGCACGGAATGAAAAACAACAAAAGACGGAACATAATGTATCTTTAAAGACCTAAATGTGGAGTACGGTGGATCGTCACCCACATGTACTATGTATTTTTTTCTTGATTGCTTTAAGAAAATTGCATATTAAATATAAATACCAACAGTACAACTTTCAAAAACCCATAATACTACTAGCATTCCAATTCCCGACATTATAAAATTTGTTTAGTTAAGTAAATAAAGTTTATAGATAATGCAAAAATTTGCTTGAGTTTCTAATGCGGTTAGTTCATGTAGGCTCTAATACAGGGAATAAACCGTTAGGCTACCAAAAATCTTTAATTAATTGATAAATCTACCTCTTACATAGACACAAATAAAGTTACATAGGTATGCAAGAAACCACTTCATTATATTTGGCATACACACTTAGGCACTTGTAGTGGTCAAAGTATTAGGACAAATGCATAATTGTGGAAGTATTTGTAAATGTCTTATATAAAATTTGGTCAAAATAAACTGAACAATTTTGAAATTGTTGCAAATATATTTATAATAACAAGACTTTACTTGTTTGTTCCTGTGAATAGAGGCGATGAATTTTATGACAAATTTTTAAATGGTATTTATTTTGTTGGGTTCGTTTCCCCATTCATTCGAATGAGAATGAAGGGCTTAATCGGGTCAGGAATTGTGAAATAATGGACAAGTTTTGTTGGTAGAAGCATTTCACAAAGTCAGAAAGTAGAAGTCAAATCTGAGATGCCCACAATGACGGCAAATAGTGTTGTATTTTTTTGTATTGCTAAGAGGTATAATGTTATGATGCATATGTATCTTGGTAGAGTCCGTCTGTAATATGACAAATGTTTAAGCAAATAGTAAGTAGGTTAAGAAGTCGTATTGTTTATAATATACCTTGAGTCAGGGATATTTGTATGTATTAGTTTGGAATCGGAAAAGGGTGTTGATTTGAGAATTCACAATTTTTAATTCATCTTATTAAATACTTCTTACAAATAATTTAAATATTGTGTTGAAAGTTTTCATTATACTGTAATAAATATCAACTATATGGCAAAAGTATATTTCATTGAGAAGCAAAAACACTGAGAGAGTAAGCCCAGCTGCTAGCACATAGAACAACACAGCACTAATACTTTTCAGCTTTAAATCGTCGTGCCCACTTTCGTCTTTTTTTAGCAGTTCGGCTGTTTGATTAGTTTCCGCCTACCATTGTAGTTTCTCGTTTCTTAGAGTTTCCCTTACATCTCTGTCCAACCTTGACCTAAAAAATGGTTTAACTTACCCCTACACTTTACCAAACTTTTGGACATAAATTGACTGAGCTTCTTTTGTGATTCGATGAAACATTGTGTACGTTCTTGCCACTGAATATTTCAACTTTCTCTACTCAATATTGCTGCAATTTCTCTCATAAACAATCAAATGTTGTAAAGTACCAGATACATGCATATTTCTCCCCTTTGATCGCATTGTCCGTGCAAGTTTTGTTGGATCCCTTTATGATCCATACGCGCACTTAAAGAAACGTAAACAGACTCTTTACTCGACAAAAATGTTTTATATGCGGTCACCCACTTTCATAAATCCAACTTAGTAGTCAGAAAACGCCAAGTCAGCAAAAGTTTTTGGGACTTTGCCGTAAAGCTGAAATCCAAGCGCATCCACGACTTTGAAGAGATACATATTTGCCATAATTGGTGTACATAATAACCATAAGCTCATAAAAAGTCATACAGTAATTGGTGTGGGCATTTGTGTACAAGATTGTCCCAAAAATGGGGACAAAACATTCAATGCATGCGAACCAACAGTTGGACAGGAATCTTCGAGTCCTAAATGTTTTAGCAAATTTGTCATAAGATAGATAAAAGTAGTCAATATGAGAGAGAAGATTAAAAGGATTAGCCAGAGAGATGGGATGAAAGGCCAAATGTTTGCTAGAGGACTGTACATCCTGAAATATTGAACCTTAGTGGTGAGGATTCAGTGTCATTCACTAAATTTCATGTAGAATTTGGAGCTACTCATGTTTTTTCAATAATTAACGTTGACATTGAAGCGCATGGATATTTAGCAGAAGCAAATCACAGCTGGAAAAGTAACTATTTACCACTTGAGAAATAAACAAAGTTAGAGTGGTATTAATTTTGCAACAATAAAGTTATTATTGGCGGATGAATATTTGAAGTCAAGATGAAAGATTTCTGAAGTGAAACATGCTTAAAAGTTTGTAATGCTTACAACTTTATGTATGTATGTAATATAGGAAGGAAGCTACTTGAATAATATTCAAATAACCCCAGCCGCGTAACCACATTTAAGGGTTGTAGCAGTCTCTCCTGTGATACACGTAAAGTAGGCAAATTAAGAGATAAGCTATTGAATAGCGAAACTCGGAAAGTACAA
>JAQIXX010005866.1:0-13173 GCA_034700605.1 Willowsia nigromaculata
TGAAGTTGCGGTGAACTTTCACTAGACCGCAAATTTAGCCCGCAATCGAACATTGCGGTCATTTCTAATGGTGTCTAGTAGCGGAATGCATCTTGCAGTGTAAAATATATATAGTTTGAGTTTGAGAGTGACTTGTACAGAGAGCTTCTCTAAATAATAGGTCGCGCATGATAATGAAGAAATCTTTTGTACAAATAACATGCGTACTTATCTGTATATTATCTTCTCACTCAATAATAGTTTTCTAGAGATATATGTTTTACAAACCAATTTATTAGTTTTTCTTTTCCATCCTTTCATTTTTATGCATATTACATGTATAACGTATAAAGACATGATATGAAAACGTAGGCATGTATGTATAAGTTGTTGAGTAGAAGTGAGTTTGTTTAAATGGGATCTCTGTGTTTCCCTTTGTTAGATTAGACTAGACTAGAAGGATTGAAATACCATTAAATACACTAATCAAAGAGTTTTTGGCTCATTGGTTGCTGTATTCAATATTGGCTTAAGAAATTACAGTTTGATTTTACTAAATTTAGGTTCGTATTGCATTGCATACTTCTATTCGGTTGTATGACCTTTATAGTACTACGCATCGACAGAAGGAACTCGTCCGTTTCCAATTACCAGTGGATTCAAACATACCAGCAGATTAATGAAGTACATGAAAATATTGTATTATATAAGAACTTGTATTAGACTTCTGCACTGTCAATAATTGGTATGATTAGGTTTTATAAAAATGAGAGAGTTGCTGTCGAGAGTTGCATGCAAAAGCTTAAATTGAATGCTGGGCCCATCTACTTGATGTACAATGATTTTAAGACTCGTTATGTCATCATTCGGTCATTCTAATGCCATTCCACTTCATTTCGTGATACCATTTTTGCTTCAATGTTCGATTCTGAGAATTGTCAAGTAACATTTAAAAGAAAGAAATGACAAGGTAAATGTGATTGCCGTGTTTGATGGTGAGGGACATTTTTGCGATCCTGAAAAGCACACGGATCTGAATCAAATATCAAACTGAGCACCATTAAGACTTTAAAATGTACGGATAGAGCAAGAATACAAAAGCATTTTCGCATAAGTTTCACTGTAAAAAGGGCTAGGTACTTGTATTCCTTTGCACTATCCCTCAATTAAAAATTACAGGAAAGGTTAAACAAATTGAATCAGAGTGTATACAATACATTCAATCAATACTACGATTTGGTCTTGGTCGATCTTGTACATCAGTTTGGTCAATAAATTCTTTAAAATAGTTGTGGGTAGTTATCAAGACATTGAAGAAGTAGAAGTTATGGATATCAGATTTCATAAAATCCTCCTACTGGTTAAAACTGATGATTGATGAAAAGTTGCCTAAGATGTGAGGTCATCCTTTAGCTTATACATAGGGTTACTATTAGTGGATGGCTTAATTTTATAAGCGTACTAATGTCCAAATACCATTAATTATCCCAATATCCATGGCTGATGGCTCTTACGATTAGATTTAATTTTTAACATGCATAATAATTATACAAACACAGGTTAACTTTATGTATCATTGCATCTTGTAGCAACTTTTAGAAACAATGAATGCAGAATGTGGAATAAGTTTCCATTTAATATGCGTATAAAGTGTTATTTGCGTTAATGAATTTATTCCATCAGATTTGCAACACAGTATCCTGCTTCAGGACATCCTCTAACGTAACATACACAAAATCAGTTTAATTCGCCCTAAGTACCTTCTAAATGTGCATAATGCATCATAAAAAATTAATAGTTCTATACAATACACTGGTCATTTGAAATTGATTACTGTTCCGAAGAAGGTTAGTGGTGTACAACGCACCGTACACTTAAGGACAACATTATTACATTTATAATAAAGTACTAGTAATTCCTTAAAATTAAATTCCGACATACTTATTCAAATACATAGTACTAGTAGTTTTATAGTAACAATATTATATACAATTTATTTTATCATATGAAGTTAATAGCTAATTCGGTTCTTTTTATTTTATTTTGGATCTTCAATTAAGGCTGTCGCTAGATCAGCCATTTTGGGATATTTAAGTTTCTTTTTATCCATCTCCTCCTGTGCCCAAAGTACAAACTTGAGCAGGTAGCCCAGTTTTGATACAGAAGAATCTTGTAGCTGCTGTGTTAGATAAGCTATATTGAATTCACTTGCCACCTTTTGCCTATGAGATAAAGCTAAAAGATCGCCAAACGGAGAATTCTCGGGATCTTCAAAGGCAAGGAGAGCCAGTGTCCTGGATGACGTACACAAACCAAACAAAAAAACATAATTTACTGTCCATTTGGCGCATATAGTTTTATTTTGCAGGAATTAAGATGATATTATGATGATAAATTACCTCTCTAGCTCCTCCAGTACTTGATAGTTTTCCTCTCCTTGGTCTGCCAAATGCTCTTGTGCGAATTTCAAAGCTTCATCAATATTTTTCTGTCTGATTAATTCTATAAGATGCTGCTGTTGTAGGTGAAAAAATAAATAGCGATTATCGTCTAAGAGCTGAGGTTGGAAGGAATTGATCATCTGAACTGCTTCTTGGATCCTTCCGTCCTGTATCGATTCTAAAATTTTTATTCTCTGGTCTAACGTCTTGAGATCGACTCCAGGCTCAGTGCCAGACTCAAACTGAAACTTTTCCGCTGCATCTTTGAATCCTTCAGTGACTAAATAATTCATAATCAATTTGTTGATTTCTGAGCGGGGAATCTGAACTGCTTCGATTTTCTCCATCCACTTTTCCTTAGAAGACGCCATGTCATCCTTACTGGAAGTCTTTGGCTCTGCACTTGTACTGCCAGACATTTTAATTTGCTTGCTCCAACGGGGTGACAACCAACAAACTCCTTATTTCTCCCTTCTGAAAACAATATTACAAATCACAATCAAATTAAGTACTTATTAGTTCCGCTGCGTGCCCTTGAATAAAATGTTCATGTCATACGAAACATTTTTGCAGGAAAATTGTTAAATATCGAAAGAAAACTTTAGTAAAAATGTATGTTAAACCACTAACCTTAAATCGTGTTTGATTGAATAGTAGCAGAACTGCTCCACCCACAATCCTCCTGAGTAAAATATGCTGATGTAGCTTATCTTCAAAAGTCTCCGCGATAAGTTTCAGTTACTACTGGTCTCAGTAACGCACAACTATACCAAACTTAGCAAATTTACTTGGAATAACACTAGCCAACAAAGAAAGCAACTTTTCAGTGCATTTGATTTTATTTCTAAATCCTCGTATTGTTCAAATGTTTACGCACAAACAAGAAGCACCACGTTAAATGTTGACTTTTGATTCACTGGACTGGTTGGCAGACCTCATTGACATTGACTAGGCGTCTATTTTCTAATTTACTCACAGCACTGTCAAAAGTAATGCTCGTTTGACCCAATACCCAATCATCCAGAACCGTTTTTTCGATACTTTGCTGAAAAGTACGTTGTGTTACGATTTATGTTGTTGCTAGTTGTTTGCAATTTATGATGAATCCCTTATCCCTTTTGTTTGGCTGGATGTTCTGCTGGTGAACTTTTTTGCCTGCTAAACTTGCAACTTTGCTACGAGATTGTGATTCTACGATGTTGATGTTTTCATATGGTTCATCATGTACATGTGAAGGCTGAGAAACTACAGTCAGTAGTCAGTATAGTAAAAAGTTTATACTATAAACGCAGACTCTCTATGCATAATGCATTCTACATTTAATGTAAATCATATGTATGTAGGTAGGATACAGTATGCGTTACGTGAGTAAATGAATTTGTTGGTGAGTCTGTGTTGCCGAAATTTGTGGATTAAGAGATCACGGATGAGTTTATACTCACTCATGGAATGGACTTCTTCATTTTGCTTCATTTACAGTCTGACTTGTTATTTCCCATCTCTCAGCTTGGTTTACAATGTAAACTTTACATTTACATACAGTACACATTACATAGTTAACTCAAACTCACCTGCCTGTAATTTTACTTTTTCATACTTGCCCTTTATCCATCTTTCCTACTTACAAAAACCCGACTAGAAAGGAGTATTTATGGACTCACGAATGTTGTATGTTTGTCCATGCACTTTCGAAGATTACCCAAAAGCAATTAATTGATTAAAAAATATATACATAACAATAAATCAAGAACCGAAAATAGTATTTTTTATTCTATATTCCGAACACAAAAAGGATCGCTTGTAAATATGAGTTATTAAGAGAATACGGTTTCAAAGTTTCAACTACCTACTTTAGTTTGCTTTCGGTCCTTTTCCAAAATTATTTTCTACAATTTGTACTATACGCAATGCAAATATTAGAGTAGAAGGGATTCTTCATATTTTGCAAAATTCAAATTGAAATGTGGCAAAAAATGTTTAAATAAATGCATGGCATAGTTTTATTCTTTCTCTTAGGTTGCATTTGCATCTATTGCACAAAATCCATGTATGTATAGTAAAAGCACAGAAATTACGTAGGTATTCATGAAAATTAGTTCCGGCTGTACGCGCTTCTGCAAATACATAAGCAATATCTTATTGCAACATCTTTGTCACTTGTGGCAATCGTATTTGTAAAGAAAACCTGCGGTAAATACTCACTTCATATCTGACACGACATCTTCCTTGCAACTAACATGAAGTTCATAGTTCACGAAAATTTCGTTCCGAATGAATGCCCATAGTTGAAGATAAAATACATTCATATCCGTTTCTGGATTTTTCTAGAATTAATGTTTAAAAAAGATCGACGGGCTAAGACAATTATTTGGACAATAAGTCGAAATTCCCATTACATAATTATTATACTTTTAAAATTTTTCATAACCACAATTCGGCAAACATGGTCCCTATTTATTTTTCAGTGTAATGTACTACCATACTTATGCTTTCTCTTACTCGTTATGATGTAGTATTTTTGCAATGCAGAATTTTAGGCTACCTCACTTCTCTATGAGAGAACATGAAACGCAGCTAAGCCCAAATTTGAAAACAAGAAAAAGAAAGAAAACATTTTTGAATGTAGAAGAAGTGCAACATGTACATGGAATGAGCAGTCACCGCGATTATCTTGAACACAGAAAAGATTCTTGCAAGGAGCCCCTTGCAAGATTACTTGGTATTTTATGCATTGTGTGATTCCTTTCATTTGTGAAATACAAAACTGGATGGAAAAGGATATAGCAATGCTGCAAAAGCGAATACATAAAAACATTTTCTAGGCTTTAAAAGTAGTTTTATAGTTAAGGATAAATGCATAGTATTACTCATCGGAAGAATTGCATTTTATGAGAGCCCCTTGTAAATAAATTTTTGTTAATTTTAACAAAGCACATATATTCAGATTCTCTCACAAACTTTATGAAACTTTTTTTTAGCTTTATGACGGCTGGTATATTTGATTATGTGTCTGTATCATGAATACAACACCTTGCTGGTGGTACCATAGGTAATACTAAGCATGGACTGTCAGACATATACGATGACACCATAAGATAGATTTCATTTCATGCTATCACACTTTTTATGCATCTTATACTATGCTTCTACGAGTTCAATACGCAGTAATACTTACACTTGTACATACCTAATACCTACAATACACCTCTAGGAAGGATATATCACCATTAGTGGTCTTTTGTTGTGTTTATTACACTGGACTCGGCTTTCAGTGGAAACATCTAGCATTAGTTGCATAATATTGTATGCTTGAGAATGAAAATGTATTAGTGTCCGCAGCGGTGCCATAAAAGGCTTCTCATTCCTAATATCCAATTTAATCTTTCTGTGTGATGTGAAAAAAATAAAGGTTTGCATAAAGTGCTTGAGAGAAGTGTATAATTCTTCATATGTACAGCGTAATACTTCCAATATACCTATATCCATTGGCTGTGTCTCGCTAAGATAGTAAAACATCGCATTTAAGTTTGCCCATAAAGATTCCAGTCGAGTACAAGTACTAGCTACTTACTTGACATTTCCAGTCCGGCATCTCTAGGAAAAGTGAATTCGTGTGTGTTGTTTATGGTCAAAAGAAGGCTATAAATTTGTGCATTCTTTCGCCTTCTAAAGAGAGGCAAGTATACGCTAAACTTCACAGGTTCTTAGTTGCGTGTGTTGTGAGTTAAATAGTGTCAAGTTGACAAATCTTTAGTGGGATTAACCTTACTGTGACAGCAAAAGATCTTAAAGATTCCTTTTTGAAAAGCAGAATAGATTTTGACCAGTAAAAGCAAAAGATTTCTGCACCTTCAAGCTGTTGTTGGGTCAGTTGGGTGTGCCGGGTATACAAATACGTATATAGATTTACATTGTATGTAAACCAAACCACTGGAGAAACAAGTGAGTGTGCCATTCTAACTTTGTGTAATTGATTGGTAATAACTGCATATAGTAGAATTAAAGATGGGTCGCGGTTAAGTTGTTAGGTAAATTTCAATTGAGTGATATGCACATGTTATGAAATATCAATTGCATGGTTATCGACTTTATTGAAATGTCATGAATGAATATTGCTAATAAACTATCATCTTAGCTTAGAGTTGATAGGTGATGCATAATTTTGCCAAACTCATAATTTTGTATCAATCGGCAATGCCAAAAAATGCAGGTTCTCTTGCTAATTATCCAACTTAAAGTCTACATTCATCTATAATGAATGTATATTATTGTTATGCAGCATAAGGTTCAGTAAGTAGCAGAAGCGTTGTTTTTTCACACACGGATAAGATCCGCAAACTGAACCGTCAGCATCGGTCATAGTCATGGTCGTTGGTTTCCGTACTTTGGTGATTTTAAAAGTAACATCAAAAGATTAATCTTTTGATACTGTCGCTTTCGCTTTATCTGTAACTTGTGCAAGCAGTAAGCATCTTCTCTTCTAAGATTATATACATGCGTCATAATATTTAGTTTAATCGTACCGTGTCCGTATGTCCGTACTTATGCTGCGCTCCCCATAATGTACCATCTATACAGGAAGGCATATATTGTACAAGAAAGTTTAATTAATAATAATGGTTGCAGGTTGCATATCTTCTATTTCTTCTTTTTAGAATTGTGAGGGATAAGAGCTTTTTCAAAACACTTTGTATTTCTACATACTTCAGAGCAATTAATCGTAATCTTGATAATATGCACGATAAATGTTGGTAAAAACTTTTGTTAAAAACTCGAAAATACGAGAATTTACATTACTTTATTCGCTATTTCAAATAAATGCATCTTATCCTGGCTCTGTTATAAGTAAGAAATGGTGGATGCTTCAGTTTCATATGACAAAATTCCCCAAAATGCCTACCTACATTTGACATTCAACAATTAAACAAAGGCGAATGGAATGGTAAATTTTCTTAAGAAACCGTTTCGAATTTGAGAATATTTGGCAGAAAGAAACATGATAGCGTTCGTAATTGCATGAAAGGGATTGAGGAGGCTGAGGCTCGATAGGGTAGAGAAGAAATTCTTCATTATCATCAGTCCACCACACGGCAAGCCATAAACTGTACATAATATTGTGTAGTTTTCTTTTACATCGCAGGCAACCACTTACTTTTTGGAGTTTTTTGTTCATGTGTTCATACACAAACTTGTTCAGATTTAGATGCAGTTTTCTGGGAGAAACGATTCATTATCATTATTTTGTAAGGAAGCCAGCTGAACTATTGTAGTAAAAACTATGAGACATGTTTCTTTCATGTAATACTACGTTTAGCTCTCTATAAGCCGGATTTTTCCTTTCATAAGATAATTAAGATGCTAGTAAAATATGTGCATTGCATAATATGAGTTTGATTCCGTATCTATACCGTACTCTCTATTTAAGCTAAGCTAACAATTCTAGGAAGAAAAGATAGGAACGGAAGGCAATATGATGCCAATGCACTTTCATCGCTTCGTCTTGGTTTTTGGAAAATGTGAGATCTCAGATCTGCTGTTTTCATTGAAAAGATATTGCACAAGCTAGCGTGCGCATGAACTGAAAAATTCGGTAGTCTTCAGTTTTGCTACTTTGTACTTTCAAATGTATATCAGAAGCGCCTTTTGGCAGCACAGGAAACACTGATTTGCTCATAGCAAAAACACTGAAACCTGCCGGTCGACACCAGCAGCAGATATATAGCTAGTTTTGCATTCTGGTGAAATGACTATAAAATGTTCCTTCGATTAGAGTATTTATTGGCAACATCCACAAGTTAACAGATGAGAGAATCTTCGTATTTCTTCCGTCATTTAGCCATTTACAATTACAATAATATTATGTATATAACCAGCCAACCACTTCATTTCATCCCGTCTTTTTGTCAGTCAGTCAGTAGTCAGATTCGACATGAAAGCTAAAGAAATCTCACTTTCAGTAGGTGTGTATATTTACAGTATGTATATTAATGCATATTATTATTAATGCACGTTATAGCTCAAAGTTACCTACATGAAGTTTTCCGTATGCAGTTCATCCATTATTTGCTCTGGCGCAAGGCCTATGTTTTTTACAAACCTTTGTCTGGGAAAACTTTTAGGGAAGAATTTATAGTTTTGCCTGTATCCCGTGTGTTTTGCTATCAGAAGAGCAGATGCACATCGTTCGGTATATATTGCATATATTGGCAATAGCCATCAAAGTCACGGTAGTTCAGCTTAGTGATAATTTTAAAATCTGGACACCAAGCACACGGGCGACAACATGTTTGTTCCTTAGATTATTTACAATAATAGCGTTTTCTGGTATTCACAATGGTGAAGTCACTTTGATGTGTATTTGTTTATGAACGTAATGTATACATTCAATTGATTCAATCGCATACATTCGTATCTCTTTATGTTGTTGGGAAACAAAGCGCTGCCGGCAACAAGTGAAAGCCAACAAGAGGAGACCGTGAAACAAACAGTAAATACCATTCCTCTCTGATTAATCTCTGAGCGATATGCATGAAAACTCGCTGTTTGTGACTTTTGTTACATCGAACAAAATCTCAAGGCTTTCACTGACTATTTAGCACCTTTATATATAAATTTGTTTCATGCCTATAAGCTATTGCACTGCGCATAACATTTTTCATTTGTTCCACATCATAAAACTGCAATCTTGAATACGTTTTCTACAAAGAAAGAATTGGCTAAACAGTGTATCCAAATATTTTGTACTCAGATACTAGAAACTAGATATGCAAAACTGTCATCTCACAGCGAAGTGGTAAAACAGACTAATTCATCCTATTTTGCTACAAAGCTTTTTTTTTATAAATCATGAGTTCAGTGTTGCATCTTCCAGTTAAAGTTAACTGAACAAGTGTATTCGAAAGACTTCATGAAAACTAGCATTTAAATATAATTTCTATGCATAATGTAAGCAGAAAATAGAATATGCCTATGTACTTACATTTGGGCGAGAAGAGGTTTTTTAAAGAAGAAATCGTTCTAACAGGATTGATTATAATATAAAGTATTTCTTGAGTGGGCAATATTAAACTGCATCTTAGAGTCGGTCAACCCATCATGTGCATATATGATTGTGATAGCCAGTTTATAGCACGACAATAAATATACATTTATTCCGTGAGTCATTGTTTGTCATTGTGTGTATAATAAATTAATTATTTGTAATTTTCAGAATTAAGTAGCGAGGAATAACTTCATGAAGCAAAATTTGTATGCTCAACGTTGTATGTAACGTGAGTCATCTTTAAGGAAATTAACTGGGCAAGATAAGACGTTCCATCATAATCCATTAGTTTTGGCTACTTCTGATGCAGCATGCACATTGGTAAGACTTTTATTCTTAATATTGAGAAGGAGAGAAAATGGAATTTTGATACCAAGAATGTCAACTTCCTTATATGGAAATTTTGCCATTTTATTTTTCTAGAAACTTTACTGAGACATCGAACCTCTTGAACCACAAGGATTCAATAAATATCTACAATAAAAAACTATTTGGTATAAAGTTCAAAGAAAAACTGATAAAAAATCACTGTTGGAATATTCATGAGGAGTCCCTTCTTACCGCATGTTATGTACACATAAGCGTTGATCAACCAATCATTACAAGTATCATAATATGAATGACTCGTTGTGTGGGTGTCGTTAAGTGTTAAGGATAATAACAACCAGACCCAGTATTTGTTTCAACGAAGACGAAGCATTAGAGGAAGAATACAGTCAAACTGATGATGCGAATGCCCATTTCAATGTACCCAAAGCTGACCAAAGGATTTTGTCAAATAGCACTATCTTGAAGCGTCCTGTCAAAATTTGCACATATAGACTTGTTGTGAAAAGCAAAAGAACAATTTTCATCGTTCATTGTTCGTTGTGGTTAGTGTGACGCGTCTCTATTTCAAGAGAAGGAACGAGTTGCTTGAAAAACCCATCAAATTTAATCTTCACCTAACAACCGCAAGAAAGATAGCCTCAGCTATCCGTTCGTTGTTCAATTGCTCAGCGTATCATAATTCATTTTAATATTTTTAGTGTGGGCTGAGCAGTCTCCTCTGAGTCAACCAAACATTTACACACAACAGCGTAATAAAGCGAAGATTTTTATTAGACTCTGGGACATTAAGTCATTCCGTTCGTACTCAAGATCACATTGGTGTGAAGCGAAGTCCATTCAATTGTGCCTACCACTATACCATACCATTGTCTAGGAGGAGTTTAGTTTTCCTCGATTAAAGAAAGAAGTGCAATTTACTAAAATGGGAGTGAAAGTGTATTACTCTGAAATCTCAGGGCAGAAAGAGGTAAGTCCGTGTGTCCCAAGTATACTACCGGCAACTCATTCATTTGTTGTTTTCACTGACACAAACCAACGAAATCTTTTACCTCCGAATACATAATTTAATTAGTAACATTAAATGTTTGAAACTCAACAGGTGAAGAAGCGGCAACAACGTGTGATGATGATATTGGACAGTAAGCTGATTCCATACGAAGCCATTGACATTACCGATCCTTCCAGAGAAAGCGAAAAGGAATTTATGCTTAAAACTGCTAAACCCAGGGGTGATGCAAAGTATGTCTTAGCACCCCAAATATTCAACGAGGAGGAGTACCTTGGGGTATGTTTTATCCAACAATTAATCATAAAAAATATGGAAATGGAAGAGTCTATCAACGCTAACTACAATATAATTGTATATATTTTAAAATTTTCAGGATTTTGATGATTTCGAATTAGCAAATGAAAATGATGAGTTGGAAACCTTCCTTAAATGTCCGAAAGCCGAGAATAATAATGTTAAAGTGACGAATGGAACTTCCAGAGGAAGTTCTGCAGAAGTGGATGCAAAGCCCGTGAGTGCAGAGGCTCCTCCCGCAGAAAATAGCAATCCTGTAGAATCAGACGTAGCACCACCATCCGATGATACTTCCACGACAGCACCTGCTGCAGATGAAGCAGCTCCTGCTCCAACGCAAGCAGAGGAACCAGCAGTGACTGAAACTGAATCTGCCCCGGCAGAAACTGCTGAAGAGGAAGAAGCAGATGAATAAAACAATAATTTAAAAGAGGAGATTTAAACTTACGATATAATATTTTCATTCAGAATTTATTTCCTATATTCCTTCTTCGCTGTGAAGAGGCTTATAAATGGTCATCGAAGTTTGAGTATCTGTTCGTTAAATTTTCAAACCCCGAGATTTGGTTTTACCACGGTTTTACAATTAATAAAATTAAAGGATTTATTTGAATACGATACAGTTATAATTGATTTTTCAACTTTTTGTGAACTAAATTGCTCACACAGGATATTCGAAACAGGATGAAATATTTCTATGTTTAATTTAACGTTTTATGGAACTTGATTGTATGCAAATGTTAAGTCTGTTATGTATATATGTACTTCTAGATATTTATACTGACTTGTAACCATTTTAAGCTGAGCGTGTCAAACAACGATAATAAGTTAAACACTATACCTAAATACATGCTCTGTTTGCATAAACATTTAAATGTTTAATTATGATTTTGGAGCTGAGAAGCACTTACGTTATCAGTTAGAATATCTTGCATTTAAAATCTGCCTAGTGCATTTCCCTCTTCGTATTTATATATTGCTCATTAGGGACTCGGGAAGAATATGAAAATTTTATATTGTATATGTATTCAATTATTAAATATTGTATATTCGATGCACATGTATAAAGTATGCCATATGATGATCAAATTTGCTATGAAATATCTATCAAAGAAGTTTGTCGCTTTAAATGTTAAATAAGGATATATCCTTACAATCAAAATATAATATTTACCATCGGCTATTTAATGGAAGAAGGGAAATCATTTCAATGATTCAGCTTTAAGCATATTAGTATTGCATTGTAATAATAATAATAATAATATATCTTGCCAATTTTTCAATGGAATTTGTAGGAAAATGATGTCAAAAATACAACACATTGTGCGAAAATTGAATATTAAGTCAAATATAAAGGTTATCTGGAAATCTGCATCATGCAGGCTCTTTGAAAAGTTTAATTGTAATTGCATAATATTTTGTGAATTCAAATGTTTGCTATCCAAGTATGTCTGATTGAAAATTACACTCGTATGGAGTGTGGAGCCCGAATAATTTTAATTTTCATCAACTGTTTCGACTATATACACGGTAGTCTGTTTGTGTTTCAATAAATATTTGAGACAATGCAATTTCGCCAAGTTCTGCTCTTGTGTGTCGGAATAATGATTGTAAAGCTTCTTATTTGAAGTACTTGCTAATTTAGCTTGAAGTGGGAGAACGGTAAATGTGTACTTGATTTAAACTAGAGTATTAGTACACCTTATATACAATCTCATCATCAGACATAGATTTGTATAAAAGTTTATTTATCGTATAAACACACAATATTGTTTCGAAATTTTATCACAATTGTAATATTTTAATAACTATGCAGGGAAAACTTTTGAACTTTACATGTAAAATTAATAAAAGTATATTATGACTTAAAGTGTTAATTGAGTTTAAATCATTTCTTCATTATAGAACTCTAAATTCCATTTCAATTGCTAACGTGTTACTTATTCCATCTTTCATTTAACTCTTCTCATTCGGAACACCTCACAAAAAACAAAATTAACTTAAAGAGGGTTTTACTTTAAGATTGCCGAAGGGTGTCACGAATTTTTGGTCTTCGATTTTGATGAAAATTTGCAGGA
>JAQIXX010005867.1:0-13168 GCA_034700605.1 Willowsia nigromaculata
ATTTTGTTGCTATCCACTTGTCTAATATACACAATTTACTGAAGCTAACATTTCGTATGTAAGAGCGCAAGACCTAGACGAGCCATGCAAGTTTGTTCGATAAACGATTAGCAACTTTTCACCACACACATGCCATGAATTCATGCCCACGACTCACGAGTTTCGTTCTATGTAGATGCATAATATTATTTCAAAAATGTGTTTGATCATATTTTGATTTCACTGATTTCAAGCACTGGTTGGAAATAAATGAGTGTCTCTCTATCGCACGTAGCGCCTTTTGTTCCTCTGTGTGGGATTATTTCCTCTCTTCTTACTTTTCTTCGGTGGCATATTGACATTTATCAATGACTAGTTTTTACTTTAATCGAAATTATTTTTTAACTGTAACACCAAACTAGCATGAGCAGACAGAATTGAAAGTTTTGCGTCTAACGTGGGCGTGTTATCATGTTACAGATTATTAGCCACTGTTAGCTGTTGAATGAAACTGATCTGTCAAAATTGTTAATACTGAACGAAATGAACACGAACTATTTACTTCGTAGGTTTGTGCATATTAAATATGATTAATTTATTTACATGCCCATTTTTTTGCATCATTGCATCATATCTTCATTATACATGCGCAAATAACCATTATGTCTGTAAGTTGCTGCAAAACGAAGCCAAAGGAGCAATGCTAATACATAAAGGGTAAAAATGATATGGAATGGAACGGAGATAAACAAAAGATTTGAGGGAGCAAGCCAATGAGTAAATGAAAACGGCGCGTTCATGGTGTCTCATCTGCTGATGATTGCATAATTAGGAGTATCGGACATGTGCTTCAGTTTCATCGTCTATTTTGTTGTCTCTTGTATTTATTTTTGCGAGTGTGTACAATTTTACTATTATCCAAAGCATTTAATTATTATTATGATGTTAACAAGGAATTAAGAATTAAGCACGTGTGCCAGTGTGCCTTCAAACAATTCATCTCTTGTACTCGATGTGCGTGAGCCAGATCTGCAAAATTCTTTTAGGTAATCAAGAACTAAGTGTTAAATAAAATTTTGAAAACTACTTAATTTTATAATAGCAGTTTTTAACGACTCAAGCTTTGCTAGTTGTGTCTTTACACTTACAACAGTCACCATCCGACAAAAAGTGTGTTGTGGAATTTGTTTTGTGTTGTTATTTTGATTTTGCTGTTTGTTTACGAATTATAGTCAGCTGTCGGTAGATTTGAGTTGTAGATGGGCAGCTGGTAATTAGATCTTTCTTATGTATGAAATCGCAATTTTGAATCTTTGATCATTGATAGACTAAGAGGTAGTTTTTTTTTAAATTTCAGAGTACGTACGACACGGCGCTCAACAAAAGGAGTTAGAAGGAAGTTAACACAACGTGACTACATTTTTTAATGTAAGTCAGATTGCCATATTTACTAGATAAAAATGTAAGCAAGAAACAAGGACAAAGTAAAACAGATTTATCGACATTTTTATCATTCTCTGCTACTTTCAGAGACGCTGCCGTTTGCCGTACCTGAAATGCTAATTTCCTGTCAAATAGTTCTAAATTGGATTCATTTGAGAATTTCAAATCCTTCGTCGTGATATTCCTGTGATCAATCTCCTGCTGTTGCTAGAAGGCTAGGATCACGGTTAACCAACATCATGAAGTTGTCGCCTCGTGTTTTCAGTCGATTTTTCAACAGTACCTTAGTCACTAAAGTTCGAGCAGGGACCAGGTACATGTTCAAAAAACATTTACTTGTTACGAACATTGGAATATCAGCAACCCTGTCAGGAGCTGGTGACTTTATCGAGCAACATTATGAAAAGTTCAAAGCGTCAGAAAGGCAGTATGATTATAGAAGAACTTTTAACATGAGTGTAACTGGAGTTACGATAGGAGTGGTCTGCCATTTCTGGTACATTTGGCTGGATAACTTTTTACCGGGTCGAACATTTAAGATAGCTGTAAAAAAGGTGTGTCTACTCTCTAAACAGTTTTCCCCGATTCCGCAAATATTCCGGCTTATTCAATATTATTAACTATATGATTGATTTTTACATTTGTTTCAGATGCTAATGGATCAACTAATTTGCTCTCCTGTAACGATTGGAACATTTTTCGTGACAATGGCAGTGTTGGAGAAAAATTCGGCTGATGAGTTTTTGAGAGAACTTCGCTGTAAATCATTGAGGCTGTATTTAGCAGAATGGGTATTATGGCCACCTGCTCAACTAATTAACTTTTTCTTTTTGCCACTTCGGTATCGGGTACTTTACGACAACACGATTTCAACTTGCTATGACGTTTACACTTCTTATGTAAAACATGAAATTCCAGTGGACTGTGAACCAAGTATAAATAGTTGTACCAATGCTACCCAACCTAATAATCAGATAACTAGTCGAATTCCTTCCGTAGCCCTTTGACACAGGTATTACGTAGAAGTACGCCTTTTAGTAGCAAATAATTCTTCCATAATTAAACAGGTTGCTTGTTGTTTCCTTCTTTATTGCGACCAAATAAAATGTAAAATTAATTGTACCTGTTGTGTCGTTCAATGTTATGTTTATTCATTAGTATTAAATCTACTCCTCAAACTTTCAGTAAGCCCAAGATTTCAAATTATGACATCAACATGAAAGATGAATAAAATACCCAAAGATGTTCGTGATACTAGAATTAAAAATAATATATGTTTAATTATTAAATGGTTATTTCATACATCATGATGTCTAATGTTAATATGGTATGTTATAAAGTGTATCAATCATATCGTTAGTACAGTAACAGTTACGGTCAAATCATTGCTACTTTGATGAAAGTTTAGTAGTACTTTCAAATATTTCTTAGTCTAAAGTAAACATCACAGAATAATCACGCTAAAGGAAAAGTTTTATTTTAATTTGATAAATAAATTCAATTCAATCAATCAGTCAGTAATAAGTAAAAAAAACTTTAAATCTACCCAAGCATGTCCTTTTGCCAATCGAACAAATGTAAAGAATTGTGGTGTGGCATAGAACGTGATAACCTGAAGGTTGTCTTACGGCGCACAAAAGTTGTTGCTGACAATTGTTACTTAATTACTACATACTTACAATGTTTGTAATATATTTGTCTTTGCTAATTCTTTTTATGATTCGATACGCTGAAAAGTGATGTCTTTAGCGGTAAATTATGAACCAAACGTTTTAATATTGAGTTACATACATTGTTAATGTTATTCTGGAGAAGTAAAATAGGTAGGCAATCATAGGTATAATTACTCATGTAAAAGCTGGAAAGCACATCCAACGGAAATGGTTAATAATTTAGTTTCAGTTTCAAAAACGTTTGCCAGAAAACTGTCAGTAGTATTTTTTTAAATAGTTGTAGATATTGGTTCCAAAGTGACGACTCCGACTCCCCATTTTGATGTCGTGATAGATAAATTTTTTGAATTGGCAAGCTTTATAGGTATTATACCTTGCAAATTAAACACTAATTATGGTGGGTTTAGTGAGGACGGAATAGCCATAAAATACAAATTTTGTCCATGTCCAAAGCGTCAGGTATGATATGAACGGTAATTCAAAAGTGTAGAAGGATTAAGGATTGCTAATCCATTCATGTGATGCATGAATACAGAGTTTAATATATGGCATTTCTTTCAGCTCATTTGTTTCGTCATGCATTTCATGGGCTTTGGTCATTTGCTAATTAACGCGACCAAAATTCCTAAAAAGGTTGCTGGACAGCTTAGATTAGTCAAGTCGTGCATTACGATTTGATGGATTAGCGGATGGAGCTTTCTGTGCCACAGTTTCTGGAGAAAATTGCCAAAATTTGAAGCTGTGATCAATCGATTTCACATTCTTTCAATGTCAGAATTCCCAAATTCGCAAAGTACGCCCCCATTCAGCTCTGCTGCTTCAAACAAGAACGTGAGAAAGGTCAAAGGTACTCCATACTTCATCATACAAGTTTACTACAGCACGTTCTACAACGTTAAATGTAAATAAATTTTTCCAGCGCACTAGATTATACTCAACGTTTATGGTACTTTCTTTAATGTGGCTGCTAATTCTGTAGTTTGCAATGAAACCTCTATCTTTGGTCATCAATAGAACTATCGCGGTATTAACTGGTCATGAGGAGCTTGGCTCATTCCTTCAATTGTTCCTGTCCATTATCTACTTACTTTCGCGAGTTGTTGGATGCATACTTCTAGTCACATTTTCTATGGAACTTTTGCACTTGACAATGAGCTATTCATTGTATCAAGCGTGCAGATACTTTGCAAATCTTGTGAAAATCATATCTCATCAAAACTCATTCACTACCATCTATCTCTGCAGCTTTGAATATCTACCATCAATTGCGATTACTGTCGGAAAGTATTAAAGACGCGATGGGAAACTGTACGATTACCTTTTTTCTAGAATTCGTTTTCTCTTCAACGAATTGAAGAAGTATGCTAAATTTTGATTCAGCAAGTTTTCTGTATGGTGGAACGGTTACTGTCCTGGTCGCTGTGATTCTCATAATTTCAGTGGATGCACTTTACCAGGTGAAAGCTTACATCAGCTTTACGTTTTGTACTTCGCTATTAACTATTATATCCCTTACTTTCCCATTACAAAATACATTATTTACATACAGGAAACTTACTTTCACTTTTGGGGCATAATGACATAGAGAGCATCCTTTCTCGCAATCAAATCAATGTTTTGATAGCTGAATTACGAATCCTATTGGTATAAAAGGAGCAAATTTCTTCACCGTATCTTACCAGTTCATCATTAACGTGAGTACTGACGATGAGTAGCCAAAAAATGCGTTGAAACCTCTGATGTAACTTATGAACTCATTCCCACATAAAGCTTTTTATTAATGGACCATTAGATGTTGGCCACCGCATCCACTTACCTCATCATAATGATCCAATTGGATGCACAAAACAACCAAAATTAATATGCAGTAGATACATAATGTATTCTGTTGCTGGCTGTATGTAAAGCTCATCTTCTGCAGTCTTAATTTGTTAAGTAGGATAAAATCGATATGATACACTAATAAAATAGAATCAATGTAAATTTTAAGCACTCCAGATTCTTTCGTCGACAGAGAAAACAAAAAGTGATATTTGAATATAATCGCAAAATTTTTGTTTGACAGTGTTGTCTTCAAATTTTCTTTTAGTAAATAAATCTGGACATTGTAATTTGTAATGTAAAGTATAAGGACTATGGCATATTGTGGTGTTGTTTGATGTTTGATGGAATAATAGGTTGTGCCCCTTGCAATTAATTGAGCTAGCGGATCTTTCATAAAATCAACATGAACGTGGTAAATTAATAAAAATGTGGAAGGACAGTGACAGTGTGACATAAGATCCGCCATCAATACGCATGAAGCAATCCTTTTGCAATCGCGAAGAAAGTCGAAATTGACATTTTGCTCCTATGATTGTAATGTATGACAATGAACGTTGTTAGAACTTGCTCTTTGCTCTATAGAGCTTTCGTCTACATGATGATTCATTATGTAATTGGTTTATTATTGAATTGCGTGTTTTATTCTAGTTTCCTTTTGTCACACACCAAGTAATGTACCTTGTTTCCTTGTAAAAGCTTGTCGGAATTATGTGGTAGCAGCAGTTTGCATGCATATATAGTATGATAGCAATTGAACTTAATCTCCTCACCTATCATAAAACTGCCAGTTGGTGAAGGATGTGATGCGGGGTTGTGTTTACACTGCATACTGTTTTCTAGGAAGCAGGTACCTGCAGTAGCATTAAAATAGACTTGTTCAGATCAAGTAGATTATACATTTATTGACTTTTTAGAGACATATATGGTTTTATTGTATTTGGGGCGACTAGCAACAAGTTCAATGACAGACACATGGATGCATTGATTCTAACCTTGACTTCAGACTAACAGACTAACAGACTTCACACCGCGTCGGTTAGAGAAGTATCCGAAGTAAAATGTTCCCTTCTTAACAAATTTTGTAAGAAAATCAAACACGATTGTTTTTCCCTGGCAGACTTGGTATTTTACAAACTTGTAGAAGTAGAGATTTCAATGCGCAAATATGTCATTAAATAAAGTTAATAAGCCGTTTCTGAGACAGTACAACTTTGTGTCATCCCAAAAACATAAGATAAATATAATCTCTGATACGGATACAGTGATAGATTTAAACAAGGCATCCCTGTGTATTAACACAACACACCCTTTCGACAAATTATCAAATTTAAAGTCAGAGCAGTACGAGAGTTTGCTTATCTTGTTTCTCAGAATAGCATACTTCCTTGGCGTGGCGCCTCATAGTTGGAAAATAGTTCACTTAGAAAATGGGACAAAAAGTGCAGAAAAGTCATGCAGCAAATTTCATACGGTAAATTCAAAAAAGCAATTTATACAAGTTTAAAATAAAAGTATAATTATCAATATGAACGACTTTATAGATCATTGTTATTGCTGTCCATATTTCCGCTTTTCTCCGCTACTTACTTCGTTTCTGTCTACTCTCGTACGACCTCAAAGATCCATTCAATTATTTCAAAATCGCACGAACACTATTGTCCACATCTTTGTGTGCGTTCTTTATGTGGAGCTTGTGGAGAAGACATTCATATTGCAAGCAAATGTTGGATCATTTGGCTAATCTATCGTATTTCCCTAATACTTCTAGATTGAAGAGAAAATCGGTAAATAATGCTTAAAATATTTTGAAGCTCTCGTGTTAGAATTCTTATGTTCTCTCATTTTTTAAATTTAGTTTCAGTATCCTATTTTGTTTGTACCGATTGGATTGTTGTGTATAACATCAGTACATCGAGCAATTGAGGAATGTTACAGGCGATGGGAGGACCTGTGTGGAGAGAATACGTTTGGATCTTCAGGTTTTTGTTGTAAGCAAAAATATGAAGGGGTAAGGATTTTGGTGAAAGTTACTTTCTGTATTTTTGCCTATTTTGGACGAACAACGAGACGGCTACCTCGCATGGCTCTGCTAACGATTGCTCTTACCATGTGGCAAATTTGCAAAAGCTTTGCTGCATCTTTGAAACAAAGGAATGATCAACGAAGCCACTATCAAAATCATGAAATTATGACCGTTCTGTTAGCTTACGAAGAGCTAAAAAGAATCAGTAATTTGAATCGGGATATTATTGGGGAGATGCTAGTTGCTGAAATTGTAGAGGACATTGTGTACTTTTCGTTGGAGGTCCAACTAAGACTTCGGGAATCCGATTGGTTTAGTATTTTTGTGGTATTCGAAACATGGCTGGTAGCGTTTTTGTCATATTTTGTTGCAGCATGTGCAGCAGAACATGTAATTGGATTTAAATTTAATATATATACATAATATATGAATCGTTTAATATTGGCTGACTTAATCCACCTGCCTATTTATTTTCAATAATAGATACAGGAAGTTAGTAATTGGTTAGCCAGAGATGATGTACTAGCAAAACTTTCACCTGGTAAAGTGACAACACTTCACATTCAACTTTCTGCGAATCCTATTGGGATGAAAGGTGGGAGCTTGTTCACAATAACCAAAAGCTTCTTAGCCAATGTAAGTAATCTACATTTTGAATTATCGTCATCTTTTAGCAATTATAATTTTATTGTCAAAAGTTTAATTTTTACAGGTTGTAACAGTATGGGTGACATATTTCATCATACTTCTGCAGTTTCACATCGGTGTGGAGCTCTAGGAGGTGACCTGAAGCAACTTTTATCCACTCATTTAGGAGTTTTATATTAAAAGTCCATACAAATATATAGGTATATCATAAACTTAACGGTAATGTAATGTGAAATGTGTTTATATTGACAAATGCAATTTGCCCTAATCAATTAATCATTACTAAGCTGTCGCTTTCACCAGCAAGACATGATAAGACCAATGTGCTTGAAGAAAACTAAATGATTATATATTGACTGTATAATGTCTGATGAAATAGTTTTAGGTTAATTGCTTGTATGCAAATAAATGAGATATATGAATGTGTTTACTCAAATCTTAATACCTTCATATTCACATCATTTTATGTGCTACTTGGTAATCCTTGGCATACACTGTTGGGATATTCCCATTTTAGTAGTTGGATTATATGAAAATAATTTAACACAAATAAGCGCTTGCATACAAAACGCAAAACACTACAAAAATTCAATTCATAAACTTGAAAAGTTCGTATCTGAAATTCGGTGTACGTAAAATGAAAAGTAATATATTGGATTGTTCAATAATGCATCAATTTAATCAAACCCCACCATTGAATTTAGGAATCCTTCTCAACTTTTATAACACTTTTGGATTGTTCCCTATTTTCATCGACAAATGTGGAAACATACACGTAAAAATCAGAAATAAATCTCAGGTACTGAGGTACTCAGAGATCATTATAGAGGAGTATAAAATAAAAGTTCTCATCATACTCAGAGTCGAGCCGATTGGTGGATTTTTGTTGTAAAAAATACGTAAAATAAATTGCCTTCTGTATTTGAAGTAAAGTGCAACTGATATGCATTCTAACTATTATACTATCTTTATAATTTATGGACTGCTTGCAATTCTTTGGGGATTGCACTTGGCGGTTGTGACGAATATCTCAAGGACACATATTGATAGCGACAACTCCAAATGCTTGTTATTTGGAGTTCCATAAGTTTAAGGAAGTATTACGGTTATTTTGGACATTTTTGGTTAAACCGTATTCAGTTATGGTTATGTATGCCATTCAGTCTTTTCCTCCAATTTCGTCTTATTGTCTTTGGAACATTTCCGAGGGATTTTCTAAACTAGTTCATTACCATAAAATGTCAAAAAATGGTTATATTTCTAAAGTACATTCAGGAAGTACTGGGTTTATATGCCAAATTGAAACGTATCAGTTTTTTTACAAAATTAAATCTTTGGAAAACTTGTCTGGAGTCTGGACCAACATTGCTTCTGCAATGTTATATGTTGCAGAAACCGTTACAACGCTATCAGTTTCTGGACAAAAACTTGACGTTTTCAAAACCTTAACAATTGTATACATTTTGCTTATGACTTTACTTGCTTTATATCTGAAACAAGGTATGAGAGCAAGAATCTTTTTAATTGTCACCTTTTATCTGTGTGACTTTACGTTTTTTAGTTAGAGAGCTGGAGAGAATGAAAAGCTGGCTAGAGAGAGGAGGAACGTGTATTGGAAAATTTGTCACATAACAAATTGACTCTTATTCTCGATGAATTGTCAAACAATACAGTTGACATCAAAGGAGGGAGTTATTTTACAATGACTCATCAGTTTTTAATAAATGTATGAATTTTTTTAATAATCATTTTTAGTTTTTAAAAAAATCCGTTGCCTTCTTTAATAAATGCACATGTCAAAGCTTTTTTTATTAAATCAGTAGTGTTTTATGCTTACTCACAGAACCTGATTGACAATAACCTTTTTTCAGGTGATGGGATCGGTTGTAACATATTGTATACCAATTTAAACCAAAGGTAGTAGGATTATTACCATCAAATGTATTAAGTAGTGACAATGGCACAGAAATTTGAACTATCAACAAAATACGAATTAAATGTAAAAGGCAAATGAGTTGAAGGTATTTATTTAATGACATCTGTATGAAATTTAGTTTCTCACGGTGTGCAGTTTTCAAGTTTTCACTTACCGTTCGTTCCAAACAGTCAAAATTTTAACGGAATACCGGTTGCAGCAGTAAAATCCTTTATTATAACAAATTTCAGCACTATTTAATAAAACGTCTCGGAACAAATTGGTGGCTGCATGCATACGTACTCGCAGTATAGTTAGTTTAAACAGTTTAAACTTTTATAGTGACTTGCAGTTTCTGTATATTGTTTTCATTTCATACTGTAAACTGTTGGATTGCTATTTAATAAAAAACCTTATTGAATGTTTGGCCTTCCAGACTTTTTACTGTCCTTCCAGAGTCATAAGTGAATCAGAATCTTCGACTCCTTTAGAAATTCATGAATCGCAAGCAAATCCTCACTTCTTAAAAACGGATTTGGTGCGATATCAACCCATGATGCTAGTAAAAAGGCTCACAAAATAAAGTATTAGTAAGGACATTTTAAAGAATTATAGCGTCTAATCTCAATCTCAAATTTTAGGACTCTCCTTTGAAATTTAGTTTTATAAATGGTCGGTTAGGGAGGATGGGGTGAGGGTATAATTAGCGTTTCGTATTTACCTATAATAGACGATATGCCAGGAAATGGATATAGCATTTAGGAATATTTGTAGACATACTCTCTAATTTGAGACAGTTTTTAAAGATTATATTTATGGGTACATACAGTAAATCAATTCATCAACAAAGTCTGTTTTAACACTGTCATTTATTTCGCATACACCATTTAAATCCAGGTAAGTAACACAGGCGTAGCACCTTCGGCAAAATGCAAAATAGCTTTTCGTTCTTCAACAAAAGATTCCCCGAAGCAATCGATGTTCTGCATAAGAATTGCTTTTAGTCTAAAAATAGCTCTTGACATGCTTACTTTTTTCTTACATAGATTATTAATACGTACATGCGTAATACATATGTGCACAATATTGCGGGATCCAAATTGCCTATTTGAGCAAACGCAAAAACAATACATGATTCAATGATCAACCAAATCGAAGCCCTTGACTCTATGTGTACCTGACAATGAGTATGTGTGATATGAATCGCATTTTATCACTGAGGGTAATCAACCTGTTTGAGACGGAGATTTTTAAAGAGTTTGAGTATGCGGGGAGAGGCAGACAATCAATGGCCCATTACGAATTTTAAACGCTTACCAAATTATTTACGAAACTGATAGGGTGCATACCTAAACACATCGCGGGTACTTTCTTGTATTCCGTTTTCATTTATGCAGTTACAATCTACACACCCTGTAAAGCAACGGAAATATGCCTTACAAATATTTATGTTCGAGCTGGGGCTTAAAAAATTTGTTGTGGTTCTTAGATCAAAATTTTTACTTTAGATGCTATCTTTCGTCAGCTACTGATAGTTATTTTAATACACTTAACTGTTTAATTGAGAATTGAGAATTTCACATGGGATTTTTTACTATTAATGTACAAAAAGTTCCAGTTTCCCATAAGCTAAAAGCTTCAACAAACAAAGAAGCTTGAACGAAGTTTTTAATAACCGTTTTCAAAGACAGTCTTCTGGATAACCTATACGCTTTCATCTTATAGGTTCCATCAATTCAATCGAAATATTCTATTTTATTTTAATCTAATGACGGTGCATAAAGAATAAAATGATAAAAAAATACCTGTTCCCGGCGAAAGTAACCTTTGCTGTCTTTTTACAACAGAAAGATAATTTAAAGCGCAAAAGCTTACTTCACAGAATTGCTAATTCATCTTCCGAAAAAGGCCTTTGTATCTATACATTTTAAACATATTACTCATTCTCTCGTTTTTTAAATCACAGCAACAATATATAATGAACATATTCCACACTATGAAACACAGAAATAATTTACAATGGTACTTTCATTGTCAGACCACAGGTTACTAACAAAATATGATCCCGACATTATTCTCGCATTGTACCTGTTCAGAATACTTTTCTACCCAACTCAGATATATTATGTACTTTTCGTTTATATTTTGCAACAATCAAACCTTCTCCGAGTTCTCCTTTGCTTATAGGAAAAGCATTCGCCGTAGTATAGTTGTATGATGGTCCAGAGTCCGGATTTTGTTTTCAGTTACCAACTATGACTTCGGTTGTTTGGTTCCTAGACAAGTATGCCATTACTGAGGCAGTTTCTCAGGGCACATTACATACACTACGCAAGATAATAAAGCATTTTTCATTCCCATCGTCATCGTCATTATACTATCATCATCATTCTCTCTTCATCGTACGGTCATCATCATGCAGAAGCTGTAGCATCTTCAGCGTCTACCTGAAAAAAGTAAAGCTATTTAAGCCATCAGCTTGGGGTGCAGAACAGCAGCACCACAAAAATCAGAAGCATCCCTCATCTTTTGATTCTAGCAACCGTCGT
This sequence comes from Willowsia nigromaculata, assembly GCA_034700605.1. Classification (NCBI taxonomy): domain Eukaryota; kingdom Metazoa; phylum Arthropoda; class Collembola; order Entomobryomorpha; family Entomobryidae; genus Willowsia; species Willowsia nigromaculata. The sequence goes on from JAQIXX010005867.1 coordinate 12,055, forward strand.
AAGATGTTATATGAAGGAGTTATCATCATCTCCTCTTCTTAATTGTTTGCAACAGTGTTGCATGTATTGTTCTGGAACAATATTGTTGAAGGAGTTCTTTTGTTTTGTTCCAAAAAAAATTGTTTTGTTCCTGTTTTTGTTCCAGCTGGAACAAAACAGAACTAACAACTTGAAATTTTTGGGAACAACATAGAACAAAATTGTTCCAAGGCGGTACAAAATGAAAAAATAATGAATTTAAAGCCCTAAAATATGATATTTTGGAGGTTTCTTTTGGAATTTAGTTCTAAATAAATAAATTACAGCAACAATTAATCGGATTTTCCATACTTTTCAAATCAAATAACCTATAATTAATGAATTATGCATGCTAAGGTTCCAGAAATTACTAATAGTTAGCATAATTTATGTTTGAAATACCAAATAAAATTGGTGAAAGTGATTTATAAATAGTCTCAGCAGCTATATTTGTCCTTCGGGATAACATAGTTCCTAATTATGAAGGCCAATATGGTAAAATAATATAAAATAAATTTAAAAAAAAGGACAATTTTGTTCTGGAACAAAACAGAACAAACAAAAATATTTTTTTGTCGGAACAATCGGAACTGAGAACAATTTTGTTCCGGTCGGAACAAAACAAAACAAACAATATTTTTTTCAAAATTCAAAATATAGAACAAAAACAAAACAAAAAACAATACAAGCAACACTGCTCCTGAGCCATTGATGTTTGGCAGTTCACTTTGTGGCAATGACAGTACTGGAACATCTTCCACATTTTCCTCCGCGCTTCCTTCATTTCCAGAGTCACCATAACCGGAAGTTGCTTGATCATCAGACATGTCGACCTAATGCAGAAAAACAAAAATTACGCTCATGTTCAGCATGATCAGACTAATTGAAATCCAGGGAGTATCATGTGCCATAATATTAGCATTCCAGATTAGTTTAATGACACTGACGAGGACGTGTGTAAAGTATTTTTAAATTAATTCCATATTCCATTCCAACCTGAACTCCCGATGTCAGCCTATCAGTACAGGCACCGGAAGATACTTGAGAAGATGTACTTGGAGTTGGAGTGATTGAACGGTTGTCTCGAATGTCCTCC
>JAQIXX010005868.1:0-13166 GCA_034700605.1 Willowsia nigromaculata
GGTTGGTTAGGACATCGCATAAAAACCAATGTGAACTCAATCAGCAAAAACTATACCTATACTATTCGGAATGAGATACCTAAAAACAATTTTCGAGTGCCCCAATCATAACTCTCAGGGGGGAAGAAACTTTATTTCACTGTCACACATTTGTGATTGCCATAAGACACATTACTTAACAATTTACATATTTGATATATAAAAATTATTGGAACTACTAGAACTACAAATTTACATTGTGGCAAAAAAAGTAATAATTACACTAAATATAAAAATTTCATGATGATTTTGAGTAAAGGTGGTTGCGTAAAATCCTCACAGATCCTTTGACTGCACTCCGAATAATTTCTTCGTAAAAATTTGCAGCGAATTTAAAGGGTGATAACCAGAGAAAGAGGAAATATGCACGAAATCTGAGAAAATATGCATGCAAATATGTACAAAAAATCGACAAAATAGGACATGAAATAGGACAAATTCCCCCAATTTTTTACGTTATTGCATGAAAAATCAGCAAAATAGGACAAAAAAGTACAAATTTTTCCAATTTTCTTGCAACATGCAGATTTTAAGGCATATGCATTCTTAGATACGATCGTATATTACCATTTAATGCACATAAATCGTATGTATACATTAATCTCTAAAGATGAAAAATACTCATAAAAATTCCTGATAAAATATGTCCTACTTTTGGTACAAAAGTATGTAAAATTATGACAAAAATTTCCTAAAATGTAGGAAAAATGATAAAATGGGAACAAATATACACAAAATTTCTAAAACATGCATGTCCTGGGACATAGGACAAATATGATCAAAATAGGACAAAATTTGAAAAATATGCAAGCATCAAACGATTTCTTTTTACATGATTCGTTCACAAGTCAAATGATTTTGCGATAGATGAAGTATTAAAGAGTAGGACAATTCCTAAATTCTCGCTCTCTGGCGATGACAATCGTCGTAAAAAAAGTATTTTATATGTTTCGTGATTACTTACAACATTTCAACATCACCCATCATAATTGCTACATTTATTAATGCCAAAAGTGGATCTCCGTCTGGGGAAAAAAGAGTGGTAGCAATACTACTGGTATTAATAATCCCAAAAAATTTATATACAAATGTATCATTAAACTTCTTGATGTGTTTTTTCGGTAGTAATCCATTAATGTGCGTACTCTGCCCATATCAGACACAAAGGTTTCCTGAATCTTTTTTTCTGAGAATACACACGCGATATTTTACTTCATCCTGTTCCCCATTCAGTGTGTGTAATGATAATGCAGAGTGAACAGGGAATGTGTTTTTTATGAGCAACAAATATTATATTGCCCCCTAAAAACCAGACGATGTATCCATAACACAGCAGAAAAAAAAATCTATTCTCTTTTGTTATTCTATCGTTATCATCTTTTACGCATTTTTCAAGCCTTTTTTCAATCTTTCTAATTCTTCTCCAGTGGCAAGCCTCAGACTAAAAAAAATATTTGATTACAGAGTTGCCAGAGGTATGTGAAATACACAATAGGAGGGAGTAGGTGGTGGGGGAAAAATAGGCTCTTTTTGAATGAATAAAGAATCAAACAACGGAAATGGGAGAGTGTGCGTTACAAATATTATGGGGATTTAAATAAAAACCTATTAAGTATCAAAATGCCTAATGGTGAAATGAGCCGGAGGAGGAAGAGGAGGAGAAGCTGATTGCACAAAAATATCAAAATGAAAAGAAAACTATTATAATTTTTTTGAAAATGCTTGCAATCAGGAAAGCATACATATTTTTTTAGTTTTTTCCACCCTCCTCACCCCCTCCAAAAAATTTCGATATGACAAGAGCGGCTTTGTTAAAGAAATAAAATACATTGGAAGGGATGGTGCATGAACGTGTGTGCAATCAAGTTCGTGTGTAAAACGGGGAAACACTGGTAGACATTACGTTTAAATTGGAGCATGTCATGATATTATCAATTTAAAACACACAGCCATCATCAAGGGAAACAACAAGTTGGAATATGGTACTCAGGTTTATTGGAAAAGTGCATGAAATAATATTTTCTGTTTGGTGACCATTTGGAATAAAAAATATACAAAACAGAAGAACAAAGACTGACAATGATTGCTCTCCGAGCTGAGATTTAAGAGTTTCAAGAAAAAATGCATGTACTACCAAACAGATGAAAGAAATGGATTGAAAGTAGTGTAATCCTATTTACTGTACAAAAGGAAAAAAACTACTTTGTTTTGTTCATGTAAGATAATAACATTGTGGAATATGACGCTGAGAAAGTGGAACATGGGAAACTGGCACAGCAATGGTCCAAATACTACAATTGTATTTGAAAGCAATATCATGAAACGAAATTCTGATTATCAAAATGAGCACATATGAATTTTCCCTTTATGTAAATTAATAGATTTTCACTACAAAAACAATCGCAAAGTAAATAATCCGAGATGACTGTTATTTCCAGATAAAGGCTCTTACGACTTTAAACCAGAAGCACTACTGGTAAGGTCTCTCTTGATTTAGGTTACTGCGTTGAATTGATATTTTGCACATATGCAAGTGACAGCTTGTTGAATTTGTGTATGAACAGTGCTGCCTTTTTTTCCTACTATATTCACTCATCTTCATAATCAATCTTTGTTTGCCTTGTTGATTCCCCATTCATTCGACACACACATAATGAATTACTACATATTTGAGTAATACATAGTTCATACATTTAGTAAACTATTTTATAGTCCTATCTGTCCACATGTTATAGGTGGCGAGTCAAACATGCGTAAAAAGAATATCATGTATGCACAACTACACAACATGGTCATGCATAAAATAAATGTTGAAAACTGCAAATTTGTATGAGAATAAACTGGAGGATGGTGAGTTCAAAGGGAAAAATATTCATAATATCCATCTTTTTCTGCCCAAAAAAAAACTAAACAAAATGCCGTGCCAGTAAAACCACAATTATCATCACCACTGGCTGGACTGGACTTTACGATGATGTAGGAGGAAGTAGGCAAACAAACAAACAAAAAATAATAGAGAATTGAATTCTCTCCCAGTAGTTTTCCCTGCTTTTGCTGCTGCCATGTGTTTTTGATGCTTGATGATGTTTTTGCGTTTGCAAAAATTTTCATTTCTATTCATACGTTGTTGTATCCTCCACCAAAAAACTCAACTCCATTCTCTCCAGTCTTTCCCCCTCCTTTTCCTCTTATAACCTCCTATATCGCTAAAAAAAACTTTTACTCACTTTGTTTTACTAACAAATAAACTCTCTGAAAATAGTTGTGTTTTTTAGAGTTTTTCCGATTCTCTGTGTTTACATAAGAGAAAGCCAACTTGCAGTTTTCTTTCTGTGTTTTTATGCCTGATGCCGGCCAGCCCTCTTCGTTCATTTTCCATTGTTTCCTACTTTTCTACAATATAATAACAATAATAACATCACAAACATTTCAACCACTATTTTCTATTTCTTCTGCATATTTATTCATTTATTAACTTTTTTCCGAAAAAAAAGAGTAAGAAAAACGGTATGAATTTGTATTGGAACATCTATAACCTTTTTATATATACCCATGATCCAATAAAATATATCGCTCTCTCATCCGACCTCTTCAGAAGTGCACACACACTGGCAACAAATCGTTTGTGTTTTCAAACGATTAGCAAAATTATGCTTTGTGTGTGTGCCTTATTTCCTTTTGTTCTAAGCTTCCTGGTTTAAATGGCCCACTGCTGCTACCCCTCTCGATAATATGTACCTAGTCAACTTTTTAGTCGACCTATTCCGAAAAAAAAAATAAAAATCTATAACGATAATATTGTTTCCCCTATTTAAAAAACTGTGTAACATGAGCTGACACACTATACTTTGCTCTTTGTTGTGTGTTTACTTTCGCTACCCAAAAGCCGTCATCAGTAATACCACCACCACCGTGACAACATTAAATGAAAATCTATCTGAATACTTTGGTATCAAAATGATATCAATTTTTTTTTGATACTGCTCCTCTCACTCTATCCTGTTCAACTTGGTACACATTTTCGTGCTCTCCTAAAAAAAAGCCTTGTTATAATAATGTTTAGTTTGTTACTGTTACTGCAACAGCACAAGCTGCTGCTAGACTGGATTTTCCCTATATTTTTTTCCAGTTCACTAAATCTCAAATCTGGGTCTCAGACAACCTACAACTTCACCACCACCACCACTGCTGCTGCTGCTACCATGCTACCACCACGATAGCATCGATCTGCTCACCAACCACCACCTCTTATAATCCTCGCATAATATTCATAACATATAATAATACCTCCATGGAGTCATGCACATTTCTACAAAATGAAGTGAAAAAGTTGTATGCACTGAACAAAAGAAAGTGGTTCAGCATATATATTTTTTAATATACCAAAAGAAAAACTCACATGCACATGTTTATTATTACTATTATGTACATACGCACTACTGTTCCCTTTATGCACAAAAGTCAGCTTTTTCTATGGTGAAAGCATAATAATAATAAGAAGAAATCTTGGCTAAACAGTGGTAGAGCAGTAATATAGGAAATGTAGCTTTTCCCCTTTTTCCTCTCTTTCTCCTCAACTTCATCATCATGATCTCTCGTGTAAAAAAACGAAGAAGAAGAAGAAGAATACAATGAAAAAGTATATATCAAGGAAGGTTTGCATGCTGAAAAAACTAGAGCTCACGCGTATAATAATAGTAGCATACAGTCGCAAAAATAACACCACTTTTTTTTTACATGGAAAGGGCTTCATAATAAATAAATATGAACATTTGTGCATGCAGATATTATTCTAACATGCATGCATGCATATGCATAATATGTAAATCCCTTGATGAAACACACACCATCTCCTCCTCCTAATTTTTTTCCAGTGAAAAAAAAAATTCATATAATCCATAATGCATAATTTTCAATCTGAAATGTATATAGGGAAAGCTTAGTCCCTCTGACTCCCTCTTCCCATGGCTTTTACCCTTTTTCTTTCCTCTCATTTTCTCTCTCTCTTTAGAGTCGATAAAGCTATATGGATATTCTAGTTGGCCTGTGGGGATGTGCATTGAACTGGCTTCCTTCTTTGCACAACACACACAGAGAAAATCCTCTTTTTATTTGAAAAGCTTACATCTCCGTTCCAGATTACACTTTTTTTGTAACAAAGCTCTAATATTTAATCCGGTATTCTGGCTTGGCTGACTTAGAAAGGAAGCAAAAAAATGACGACCCAATTTTTTGTCGTGTTTTTTACACCATATACGATGCAATTAGCACTAGATTTTTTTTCGCAATTGCGTTTATGCAGTCAACTCTGTTTACTTTCAACTTTATTAGGGTTTCGGCCAGTCTCAATTTGCATAATTTTTAGTGTGATATGGTCAAGAAGGAGGATGCATTTTTTAGAGATTCTCTGAGATGATGAGAAGATTTTGTTACCATGCAACTTATTTCATTCATATTTTTTGCATTGAGGAGATTTTTTGTTCCTCTCTTGTGATGCAATAATGATTAAATTTGGAGAGAACACTGACTGACAATGACTGACTACTGCTCTGGAACTTGAGCTTTCTCTCTGAAGGAGGAATACTAATATTCATGTAAGGAGTAATAGGAGAATCCCGTATTATTATTAAAGAGGCTTATTTACTTCTGGATGGTGTTTTCTTCGTGATGCGCATATTATTATATGATGAGGAGGTAGCAGTTGGGCTCTTGTTCCCTTTTCCCAAACTTATGCATAAGCGAAACCAGGAAGCAGTTATGATTCGGAAATGAGTTTTATAATTCACTTTAGAAAATGATGAGAAGGAAGGAAAAACTGACGATGATGAACAAAGAGAGAGGGAAAGTGTGTTTGTAGATGTAGTCAACTAGTAGTGAAGTCAAGTTTTTTATTTGGTGTATGGTGTTGGTATAGAGAAAATGGGAGCATCATCATGATGACGATAATGACGGCTTACACCTGAGCCCTAAGTCTTTAATATCATAATCAAATTCTCTTGCTTGCCATCATCATCGTGATCTTCAACAGCAGCAGAATCATGAGTAACTGTCATGTCATCATCATCAAAAGGAGTGAGAGGAAATACTGAGAGAAAATGGAAATATCTGGCTAATGTATTATGTGTGTAGTTTTAAGTAAGTATCTTTCCAGAAGCTTATGCAAAAGTCAAGTTTTTCCTGGAAATGGGGATGCCCTCGTGAACAAAAGTCTGTCATTCGCAGGAGAAACTCTACTGTTGCTCTTGTTCCTTCTATCTCTCTCTCTGTTCTGTTGTTCTTCTCGTTTCATTCCATCATCCGAACCGCCGTCATCAATGCGTCGTTTACATGTGTGTACTGCTCCATGGTTTTATGGATAAAATGGTATTTATTAGGCATAATGCATACACACACTCGAGAGAGTATTCATTATCTCTTTTGAAAAAGGAAAAAATGAATTCATTGAAATCATCAGCTAAAGCAGTGGAATAGTAAGTTTTTCAAGAGAATATGAAAGCATACGGATGGAAAAACAGAGTTTTAGTCAACTCTCAACTAATATCCTTCCTTCCTTCCTGTGTGTCTCTTCTGTTGCTTGTGGTGAATTCTAAACCTGCAATTACATCCTTTTCCCCCTTTCATTGTGCATTTCCAAAATTATTGTATACTTTCCTCATATTGTGGATATGGGGAGGAGAATCCAATGCTGAGAATTGGCAGTTGGACTGGGAATACTAATATTTAATGCATGAAAGCTCCAGTTCTAATTCTTAAGCTTTAACTACAAGGATTCTCCTATTTTCTGCATTTTACAGGCTTTGCAAAACAATGCAGAAAATCTGCAAATTTTACTTTTTATCTGACTCAACTCAGATTAGGAAAAGAATTACACGATAATTATTCATTAACTAACTATGAAAGACGTTAATTTAGAAACTTTACACATACATAACTATTTCCACTCGGTTCCTAACAATTTTGATGGCATCAATTCCAGAGTTTTCCCTCTCTTTCTCTCCCTTCCCCTTCGATAAGTAATGAAAGGGTTATAAATTCGCCTAATATATTTTATGTCGTCTGCATGATAATAATGGGAAAGAGTCAAGTATTCAATCTACACGATTTCCTTCCTTCTCTCATCCATCCTATCATCACAGATGATGAAGATGATGGTTGATCATCAGAGAAATATTAGCTTTTGTTGTCTCTTATGATGGCGGCGGTGGTTTGGTTTAGTGATGATGGTATGATGGCAACACAGCGGCATACGGAGCGCTTCAGTAGTCTACAGGGATCCATCACCATTGATTTCCCTCACTTGTCTCCAAATTTACTAGTCAACTTTTTTTTTAAATAGTAGGATGATGATGACAACGACAATATGAGGAGCATGCTTCCACACACACACTCTATAATTTAACTTAAAAATCCATACGACTCACTTTCTGTTGCTCTTCCTCCTCCAAAAACAGAGTGGAGCCACTTTTCCTACTTTCCCTTCCATAAAAATTGTTATGAATTTCCATACTCCCTCCAGCAGGCTATCATCATTATCAACGAAGCGAAGCCAAACCACCAAATATCCGCTTGCTGACAAAGACATGTTGTTTTGTTGATTATTCCACTAATGGCAAGTTTGAAACAAGCTGGTTACGTCGTTAGCCCACGCGGCTACTACTATTATTATTTATTATTGACGAAGGAGACAGTACGTCACACAGAATTTATCAATTTTTAAAGGCAAAAAAATACGGACAAGGTGAGTTGTGTGAAGGAAAAAGACAAAGTAGTAACTGTGGTAGTGACGCTATTAGCCCATTATGGAAAAAAAGCGAGCGAGTCATTCTTTTATTTCTCCAGGAACACAAGAAATGTTTTTGAAAGCTATGTTCGAAATTTGTAAGGTCGAAATGGCATTTTAAATGGGTTATGTGTGCGTGCAGGTTGTCGATGTGCGTTCACTAATAGGAAAATCTGATTTCTTCAATTTATCATCAGCAGCGGAGGAAAAACGGTGATGGCATGATGAGGAAAACGGGAAGAGGAAGAGCGCAAGCAGTAAAGTGCATTAATGTATTTTTCCGGGGGGAAAACAATATTATTGCAAATTGACGACAAGGCAGCCACCACTCTGTGGAAAAGTCGAAAAGCAACAGTGAAAATGTCACTATCGCTTTTCCTACCCACTCATATGAAAATCTGAATGATTTTTGACTGATTTTTTTCAAAATTGGAATGACACGTGCAACAGGATGAAAACTAAAAGCGTTTTGGAGAAAACTTAATAATTCCAACTTACCTGATATACATTGATATTGAACTTCCAGATATTTCACAGTGCCTGGACATGGATCCCCGAATGTTTTCGTACTCGCCATGACACTGCATGTCCTTTGGTAGTTGCATCTGAAATTTGTAAAAAAAAAAGTTACAAATGTAAAAAGGTTACAAACGATTTGCATCGTGACCACTATAATGTAACTGACCTAATAAAAATTGAAAAAAATAGTGCTTGTTATAACAAATGCTTTATTGCTACGATGAGAAAACATATTTTATCCTGATACATCAATAGATAAGCATCAGATCAGAAGCTCGTTATTGCAATTATTGTTATAGCAGCTACCACTGACCCATGCCAATTACTCAACTGCATCCTTCGCATACAATCTCTGATGAGATGATAGATACTATATCCTGCAATCATGACAATGAACAAAGATGGAAGAATAGAAAAATTGCATTGTTGTCACAGATAGAAAGCCACACCGCCAATATCCTCACACACACATCATATCACGCATCTTCATCATCACACAGAACAAAGTGAAGAGTCAAATCGTCCCAACAATGCAGAGAGATGACATGAATATTACATTTATTATTATTATTTCTTGAAATCTAGGTGACCATCATCATGATCATCCTCATTCTTCATCGCACATATACGCTCTTGTATTGTTCTCAAATCGCCAAAAGAGTAAAACGGAAAGAAAAGCATTTTATAATGAGTCAGCAGAAAAAATATTAACCTCGTCATATGGAAATGCAGAGAGATTGAGATACACGACATGTGTCCATCCGTCCTGTCCGTTTCTCTCTCGTCAATGAGATATTTTTTTTGTTGCAAGTCTTTCAGTAGATTGAAATTTTATAGTTGGTTTTCTATACCATTTATATGCATACACATGGATGTGTGTGTTTGTACATGCGAATTGTAAATTAATGCTGAACAAAACGAAATCATCTTTTGACAACGTAACAATAATTGCTAATAATAAATTTTTCTTTCAAAAGTCAAGGATGTGTGATGATGTGTGCTTGGATACATGCAAAATCTTTGAAAATCGACAGTAGACAGAGAGGACAGGGTAGCAATGATGACCATTTTGTTAAAACGGTTGTCGATGTGCATTTTTTTCTCCTACTTTAACAACTTATTATACTACGATTTAAATGCAAGCAGTGTGCAAATGAAATTGACAACAAGAACAGCATCCTAAATATAATGGTAAGTACCTACTTATATGAATAAAATTTAGGATGCGTTCTAAAGCTCTCGACAGCTTCACCTAAATTTTCGCTCCCTCTCGGACACAAATTGCCAATATTATTTATTTGAGTAATAAAATGGACGATAAGTAGCCCTCTTGTTAGTACTTACATGTCTCTTGCAATTTTCAGGACAAACTTTGTGTCTAGCTACACCACTTACTCTGAAACACAATTGCTACACATTACACATGCAAATTTTTCATACCATGGTGAATTACTTATTATCCATTCAATCAATCTATTATTGAACTCCTTGGAGCCACTTTGTGCGGCCCTAAAATAGTAATTCACACGATTATTATTATTATTATTTCTCGCTTCTGACATGGCTTGAAAGCTTGACAACTTTTTTTTGTAATGTTGCCACAAATACCAGTGCACCGTGATCGCTACTACTACTTCAGTTTCATCGGTTGGTTGACCACACAACAATATATTTCTTTGCTGCTGCCGCTAGCTTTATCGTATATTTATGAATATAAAGTATTAAAAACCCTTTTTCATCATATTATCCTCATGACAAGCTATAAAAAAATTCCACACATCTCTGTTTCTATTATATATCGATTTCTTTCTTAACCAACCAACTATATATACATGTGAGTGTGCGATGATAAAAAAATGAAAATTGCATGAAATCCTGAGCCCCAACCACTTCACCACTGTCAAACGACTTTGATTGGGCTTTTATGTTTTTATACACAGCAATAAAAAGTTAGCTTCATCAGACATCTTGATACCAGTGTACCCCACCACTACCACCACCCTTACTATCAATGATGATACCATGAATCCATCCATCTAGCTCATCATCGTCGTCGATGAAAATCTACATGTTGATAAGAGCGAGATAAAAAAGTCATATAAGGTGGATTGGATGACTTTGTATAATGTACACATTCTAATATACTGAGGTAGTTTTCACATTAGAAGAAAAGAGTAATGATCATGTCAATTTTTGCCATGATGATATCTCTTCCCTAAACGAACCCATAATACTACCTCTCTCCCATTTATTTCCCTCTAGTACGCATACTCGTCCTAGTAGTTGTCGTCGTGAGATATATTTTTTCTTCTTCTTTCGAAAGAGAAGAAAAGAGTCACCATTATCATTATTATTATCATCCTCCCCATCATCCTCCTCAGTGGTGGTAGTAGCAAGCAACAGATCATCATCATGATTATCCATAAAGTAATTCATCCTTCTACTGCTTCAGGGTATGGACCTTGTTAGAATTCTGCTTGCACGCAAAAACTACCTCCACTAATAGGCATGTGTAGGTAAAACGGGGCTAAATGGAATCCCATTTAGAAAAGGGAGGAGAGATAAAAGAGACGAGATGAAACTGTCAATTTGTTCCTTTCCGAGGGCCTCAGTAAAGTGAGAGTGGTGTACAGAGAGAGAGAGAGACAGTGAGAAATGGTAAAAGTGATAATAATAATCACAACAACAATCACCACTAGAAATTCTAAGAAATTCATGCATTAAATGTATTGAATATCTTTTGCTTCAGGTTGTACATTCCTCCACCAAACATTGGGATCGCATGCATGCCTCATATTAGCCAGAATGTATAACATGAGATAAGGAATGTAGGTGACCCATTCCTCTCTGGTGCAGAAGGAAAAGCTCATTTTCTATTAATGACGATGAGAGGAGGAATGAAAACTGCAACAAAAAGCGATTCCATTATTAATCGCTCACTATATGCACTCATATTATTCATTATTCATGGTGGATTTTGGATTATGGATGATGAAGAGATGATGATGAATTGCAGAGGTGGTCCACTGCGTATTCTATTGTACCCGTTGACGTTCTCCGAGCGAGAACACATTATGTTGATGATGATCTTGTTAATATGAAATCATAAAGAATAATGAAGATGAAACATAGGTAGATGCACACATGTTAATTTTCGAACAAGTAGAGGAGGAGGAGCTGAGCATTTAAGGCTGGTGAATAAACTTTATTCACAGATTTTCATCATCATCATAATAATCAACAATTATATGTCGATTTTCAATGTCTATATATTGGAATGATTGAGTTTAATTGAATTTTTGTACACAATGCAAGAATGGAAGAGGCGAACCAGGCCAAGTGTATATCGTAGAATTTTCATAGGAATGGAAACTAATTGGAAATTTTCACTTGTTTCATTCTTCTCTATCCGTCTGCTCTCCAAGTCGTCTTCATCATCGTCGTCATGAAGATCGATTGCAAATAAAGGCGAGTGGGAACTCATTAGTTTTCAGGAGTAGTCGTAGTAGCAGTGTAGGTATATAAATATAAATGTGTGTGCTGGGTGCACTACAAAACGAGAAATGTAATCATTTATTTTCATCGAAAAACTATTTTGCATAATGTGAGCAGAAGGTTTTTATTTTATCGATTCCAAGTCGTCTCCACTTGCTCGGCTTTTTAATAATTTTTTTCTTCTCCAGCTCTCCTATTCTCACTTGGCGTTTAGCTCTCCTTGAATTAAAAGTAAACCTGGCCGATATACACGTTTCGCTTGACTTGTTTTCTTTAACGTGGCCCTGGGATTTTTTGGCCTGCTTACAGTTTTTTAAGTGTTCATGTTTAGCACATATTACATGTGTAGTTACCTAATATACATAATTGTATATTGTAGTTTTTCCTCTTCTTGAGCAACAGCTTTTGCAAATAAATCATTTTGAGAAAAGTGTTGTGAGAGGAGATGAAGAAAAAGGAAGAAGAGGAATAATATATTATGCATTTTTTTCAATTTACTATCCAACCTGCCCCTCCTTTTCTTGCTTTTTTAAACAGCAGCAACAGTAGTGGTGACGGAGAAGGAGAAATGAGAGATAGAGAGAGAGCATCAATTTCCACTTGTTACACCATTCATGGACATGCATAAAAAAACAAAAGCGTTTTTGCCGAAGTATTTATTTGACGCTTCTGAAAAAAGCTCATTTCAATCTTCTTTAAAAGAAGAGTGGAAAAAAACCCTTCTCCTTATTAACTTTGCAATAATAATGATGAGCTAAAAAGTAGATGTAAAGAAAAGTGAGAACTGACTAGTCACTAGAGAGCTACGTTGTCGTAATAATAAAAAAGGGTTCCTTTAAAAAAATTATAATAATAAGAGAAATGAGCTGGCCAAGAGTTTCTTCTTATTCTCTCTGGTTAACAATGAAATCGCCAAACAAGGACAACATGATGATCCTCTTGAGTCTCACATCGTCATCCTTCTTCTCCCAAAAAAATGCACGTACTTTTTCTAATGAAAGATGCACCACTAATGATGATGCACTCCCTTGGAAAAATTTAAAGCCAACTTTTATACTGGAAGAAATCCGGTATGTGTGAAGGAACTGAAGAAATAAATTGTTGGATGAGGATGAAGTAAGCAGTTAAGATTGAGGAAAAATGATGATGTGCGTGGTTTTTACTTTTATGCGGACATGGAAATTCTTACGGAGCACGGGAGCGGTGCTCCCAGGGATTTTTTTTCGTGACCAGGGATTGGGTACTGACCAGGGACCCGTTTTTTTTTTTTTTTTTGCTCACCAGGGATCTGCCCCCGGTTTGGGGAGCATTGCTCCCGAAAAAACAGGATATT
>JAQIXX010005869.1:0-13164 GCA_034700605.1 Willowsia nigromaculata
CTTACCCACTTATTACGTGGAAAACCCTGCCCAAAGACACCCGGCACCAGAAATTCCAGTCCAAGGGCATCTTGCAGGTATGATTCCCAAGTGATATTTGAGTTGATTGTAAATCTGTAATCGTGGTTTTGTAAGACTCACTCTAATTGGCAAGAAGTGCATTTGAAACTGAGATGGAGGCGCGCACAAGCAGTAGAATTGCACAAAGTGACCTTTTCAGACGAAATTGCTTTTATGATTGGGTCATTGCCTGACAATTAAACAATGGGATATCGGGGTAGTAGAAAGTAAATAGACACGCTATCCAGCAGATAACAGAATCATGCGCAAGTGGACAAAGAAATTTTGTTTTGTGCATTTGGTGGTAGAGTATATGAACACGTCCATCGCATACGCGTGCCTTGAGCTCAGTTTCAAATTCTTTTTGTGACAGTTAGAGTGAGTCTTAAAAAAGTCGTAAAAACTGACTACAGATATGGATTCAGCGTGTCCAAATAAGTTAGATTTGACTAACGAGATCTCTCAACAGAAATAACACTTGGAGAATATACCTTGTCCCTAACACCTTATCCCTTCCTTTAACCCAAAACTTGTCACAAATTTCTTTTAAAAACAAGTCTTACAGAGGAAACTAATAATAGAACAGCATATCTCGATGTAAATTCGCAAATCTGGGATATACTGCGAAATTTAAAGGCTCTAAGATATTTAGAAATTACTGAGTACAAACCAAAGATGACGAAAACCCCATCTTCTCATGGCTTTAAAGAACGAGATTTATTATGGATTGTACAAGATGCAGATGTGCTGATCACTCATGTGACAAAAACGGAAGCGTGGCTACCTGGTTGTAAGTGACCGAAGCATTTTTTAAAAATTATCCCAATTTTATATTAAATGATTCGTATTATGTGCATATTATTTTTCAAATCTTTGAGCAGCAGTATTATTTCACAAATGATTTTTAATAATAATTTATTTGGTTTATCCCTTTATGCGTTGTATACTTTTAAGTGCTTTTGTTTTAGTTTATATTTAAAAGTTTTCATAAATGTAATTTTTTTACTTGGTGCATATTGTCGTTATAAATTATAGTTTTTAATACATACACTATTCACAAAGTCAGTGCAATGTGTAGTTTTATATGCAGAGTTTATCTACATTACTTATCACTTACGATTAGTATCTTCAAAAATCTCAATCAGGAGGGGATACGTTAGGCTTTACAGCTTCTATAAATATTTTTGTTGGGATTATCTATCATTCCCATTGTTGGCTCCATATTGTGTGCGATCTTTATCAATAATTAGAAGCATACCTATTATCTCTTATGATTGAAAATATTGTATGTGTTTTGATTATTTCAATTACCTGAGGTTTACTATTGCATTTCATGGGAATCTTTCGCATGTAATCTGGCCGTTTATTGATTTCAGGATCTTTTTCGCTTAAAACTGGAACACTTTCGGCTTTCCAATCCTGAAAATATCATTTCAATCGTTCCGTCACATGTGAATTGAAATGTTTGTTTCTTATTATGATAATAAACTCTAAACTTTACTAACGAAACACACGCCAAATTATTTAGACGAAACACTAACCCCAGCAGTATCTCCTAAGTTTTCATCTTTCGATTTACACGAACCCATTTCAGCTTTGGATTCCATCATAATTTTTCTTTTGCGGTCTTCGGCGTGCTATTTGTAATACAATTATGGAATCTTTTGTTAAAATAGTGGAAAATGCATTTACATAACAGAAGGGAACAAAATATCAATTAAATTCTTTTTAAAATACCTCTGCAATTGTCAAATCATGCATCTCTTTACAAAACCGATTAAATTCTGGATAATAATCTAAAATCAGAGGATTTTCCTTGGATTTCCGAAGAGCAGCTCGAAACCAATCAATGGCAAAGTCATACTCTCCATTTTTAAAACTAAAAGCTCCGAGCTCAAGTGAATGAAGCACATTTAGGTTTATATCCGTATTAAAATCTTTTTCCGTTCCTTTAACAACCTACACAAAATTTAGTACTAACTGCCATTAAGAATATTACCAAACATAAAACTTTTATGTAATTTTTGAAGACAATAAGTTCACCTCATACGCTTTCAGTTTTTTATCTCTCTGAGCTTGGGTTAGGGTTTGCAGAGCGCAATTTAAATCGATTGAAGTAGGAAACGTCAAGTCACTCATGTTTGCGTATTTGTATAATAATGTAATTAATTCTGTAGTCATATAAATGAGAATATTGTAAAGATTTCGCTCCAAAATTTAAAATCGGAAAAATGTTAATTTTTTACCAGCATTTGATTCTAAATGCGTCAAGAGTGGTCCTAAATCTTCACTTAATCTCCTTATCATTCGATATATCAACAAAGGATGGGAGGCAATGTACGTGTACGGATCAGGCTTTGCGTCCTTAAGGCTAGTGTAAGCGGCTTTTTGTGAATTTATCAGAACTTGCAATGTGCTTCTTTCAATGTCATCTAAATAACTTTGATTACAACAACAGATACTTCAACTGCAAAATTTAGTGTTTCAAAATTTAAAATTTGAGACACCCCACCTTTCCAGTAATGGAAATGGTTGTTTGTGTTCCTGCTTCATTTGCATATTAAGCCTTTTGAGAATATGGTAGATCCTAATCTCAATTGGCACAAACTTCGTAATCTTCTCTTGACTTAAACACGTGTTGGATTTTTCACTACGGTCCTCAATACGGTTTGATGTGACAACTTGAAAAAATAATGAAATCACAATATATCAAAACTATTTCTCAAAACTTCTTAATTAAGTGCAAGCTTACCCTTCGGTTTAATATCAGGGATTCCTTTGATTGTCTTGATGAATTGTTGAACAAGCTGAAAAGTAGGAATCTTTTCACGGCGAATTTTCGCATATTTGTCAATTCCAAATATTTCATGCCTTTCCAGATTTAACACAATATTGTTACGAAGAAGGAACTCAAAACCGGTGTCTGTTTTACTGCTCTCCTTTTCCAAAAACTCTTTAAATTTTTGAGAGCGTGACTTCTCTCTCTTTTGACATTGGCCATAAACATTATCCAGTTGGCATATGACCACCAAACAAATATATACATATAAATGGTTAGTTATCCAATAAATAAATTTCGTTTTCTCCATATTATGAATTTGTTATGAATATTTATTCTTCTTTATTGATAATACAGCACAAGACGAAAAACATCAATTTTTATATACAAACCAGGACTAAAGGTTGTTATTGTAATGACAGTCTAAATAATTGCGTAATTATATAAGTAATATTAATGTGTTAGTTAATTACACTATTGTTTTTCTCAGTTTTAGTTCCTATTGATATAGTTTATGGGATATAATTTAATGAGCTGTTAAATATCACCCTAATGTTGAGCTTAATAGTCCAAATTTCATTGAAAACTTTCCAGATCAAACATAAGCACAGAATCTACAACTCTTCCAATAACCCCGCTAAAGAAATCCTTCAGAAGATTTTCATCGCAGTCATAAAAAGCTCCACATTTGATTCGCACTTTCCTTAACCCTTGCATCCCTTTTAGGACAATTTTGCACTTACGGTTTCTCTCTTTTGAATATTTCCAATTTGCAATGATTCTATTTTTTAGAAACATATTTGCCAACAACTCATATCCTTCCTTTCCCTTCATTAGTCCATACCCAGATCCTGATAGAGCCCCAATCAGAACCAATCCAATTATGAACCATAAGGATTTGTCAATCAATTTTGATCCTCTTATGCAAACCCATGATGCAATTATAATTAGCCAGTAGATAATTGTTATTACGATGACAATAAGAGTAGAGACTGTATACTCAATATATCTGTAAACCAGTCTAAACCTGTTATAGTATTTGATGAATTCTTCCACGTTCCTGGTATCATACATCAGGTGCTCTAAGCACCTTATTCCTGCACACATCATTGTAATTGCGCAAACAAGTAACATTGTCAGAGTTCGGCTCATTTCTACCATGCAAATTGTGAACATGACCAGTCTGAAAATTAGAATTGCCACGATGGTTGACATGTCTCGGTATTTTGAGTCCGGTAAAAGTTCATCCAGAACGAAGCCAATACTGTCGTATTCTTGGTGAATGCAGAGGAGAGTTGTCCAAATTATTCCACTGGCTAATCCTACACTTGTGAAGATGCAAAACCAACCTCCATAATCCGTCTCAGTTTTGTCATCAAGTTGGCCTTCATCATTGATAACGTCTGGTTGATAGTCTGGTAAATGCATAGCAAATTTAATATTTTAGAATTTTCTTTTGCAAATTATAAAATATCTGCCAATATTTTTGTTACCTTCAGTCATTTTTGTATCCAAGTCATTCATATGGTTAAATCCTGGCAAAAACTCGCTTATTTTCCACAAAATCATCCCACCAATCGATGAAATAGTAACCATGCTGATTCCACCGAATGTAAGCACAAACAAGTGTACAAATTCTAGTCGGTGTCGGGTTTCAATGAAAATGTGAGTGAAAATTAAGTACAGATTTCCAATTCCAATTGATATTGTTACAAGCCAGCCTACACACCAAGCACTCCATTCCTTAAGTGAGGAGCTGACGGATAATTTGCTGTAATCTGACGACCAGTAGAATGGAAATGGGGGTAAATGAAAGTATAGGACACGATGCAAAATGAAAGAAATTTTTGTTCGCTTAGTTATCATCTTCAACAGTTATGATTGTGTCTGTAACCAGAGACTTTCGGCTTTCAACTGCTTAATGGTTAGCAACCGTTATGATAATAGGCAAACATATTTTTGCAATACGTATAAGCTTCTTTAAATGTCTATGAAAACAAGAGTTACCCAATCAAATCGATCATCGGCAAAAATTCTTATTTGCAAAGCTTAAATATGAAAATATATGAAAAAGACTTAACTCTGACAAGATTGCTCTAAATATTTGCCCATAAGACGCCCACATATCTGAGTACCATGAAAAATAAAATGTTTATGTAAATTTAAAGGTGAAAAAACCTAATATTAAATATTCAGTATTTTTGGAAAAATTCGTTTTGACAGGTAGGTTCAAAACATGTTATTAAAAGCCCACGTTATAAAATTGAAGACTTAAACCGTGTAAGTAATATTTAACTTTTCTGTCTAACGAATAAAGAAGATCTGCTATATTTTCAAGCATTGACAATCACATACAATTTAATATATGGTTTTCAACTAAGAATATACTAAAAAATAAATTTTTCCAGACACTTTTGTTATATTTTGAAATAATCAATTTTGCCTGGTCGACTAAATCGCATAAATGGACCGGTGATACTTATTTGGTTAACATATTATACGTAGCCAATACAACAGCGATAAATGATACAAATGTTAAGATTATATTTAATCATGTAAACAGCACTAACAGAGCATGATAAATGTCAGTGTTGATCTGTGATGATATATTTTTAGTAAATTAGAAAGCGCTTGTCACATCCGTGTAAACACGTATAAGTATTGACAATTTTTGTTATTGTGTAATCTACACGCAGCATGCGCATGTATATATATATATATAAATCTATAACTACTGACGATGAACTAAAATGTAATACTGTCTTTGAGTAATGAAATTTAATAAAATGATTAAAATTAATTATTGCCAGATCATCGCTAATTTCTGTTGCTACTTTTGAGCATTGGCCAATATCCCATATTGATTATAAATAAAGCAATTTCAACAAGTAAAGATGTTAGGCAAGGTATATTTATTAAAGTGTGGATGCCAATCCCTTTGCTAAATGCTACATATATGGGTTATTATTGTACTAATCTAAAAGCCTGTAGAAGCAATAAATAAATAACCACAAGAAAACGGAATGTTGTTGTTTTCCACAATTAAAATTAATCCCACCGTAAAAACCCAGTTTTCACATGATAGCTTCCTCTCGCTTCTTCCGGAATAAACGGCCCAATATTGATTGCATCATCCCCACATTCATAACTGCACTCATGACAAAAGCATGCGGCGCCTTTACAAGGACAAGCCTTGATGGTGGTATTGGTTAGCGCATAGTTGAAAAGCTTCCAGGAAAACGAATGATTATTACAGCCTCCATCTCCTGGACTACCAGTTTCCTCACAAGGTTGATTTTCTCCACCGTTTGGGTAGATTGTGATGTCTCCAGTTGCTGGAAAAATGTCACCTATAGTTTGTCTCGCAGTGTGGTAGATCTCAACTACAGAGGCGTCACCAATTTGGAGTCTGACAGGAGCCTCCAGGTCAGTAAATTGTACTAAAATAAAATTTAAAATAAATATATAGTAATTAGCAACATGTTTACAGTTAAAACTTTAATTAGCTTGGAAGATATTTACAAGCAGGATCGAGGCCAACAATTCGTCCTATGGAAGCACCAAACAAGTCCTTAGTAGCTCTACCTGCAGCTCCAGCAGCTATAAATACCCAAATATTTTGATACATTTTTAAAATAGAGTTATAATCTATTAAATATTTATCTTTTGTAAATACTTCTAATTACCATGACAACCTAGGCTATGACTGACAACAGTAATGTTACTAAACTCGATTTGCTTGTGGATCCTCAAAAAGTTGAAAAAATTGGCAAGGTTATCTCCTGCAGGAGAAACATTGTACATTGCAGAAACATAAGCTAGTATGATGTCGATGAGCTCAGCGATTGGATATTTGTTCCCATTGTAGTAGCTCCAGTCGACCAGAATTAAGTTGACTTCTTCAGTTGCAGCAAACGCTGTTAACGGGAAAGCATAACTTTTGCAAATAGTAGCCAGTTAATCTCAATAATATGGATGAAATATCCTTAAAATCTTACAATTTTTTGTCTCTGTATTCATAAAACTGGTGAGGTTGCTTGTGAATCCGTCTAAAAGAATTATTGTTTTAGTGGCTTCTTTTAACCCTGAAGCTAGCAAAGAGTCAGTATTGTTGAAAATTATTTCCACTGAGGTTTCTGGAGTTCTGTTATAAATATTTTCACATCATAAATTGCTGAAATTCCCAATATATTCCGAGTATTGGTACAGAAAAGGACTTACGGGAAGTAGAAATATCTTAACAGATTTTGATTTGGAGGAGGACCTGGAAGCGAGGGCACAAAGTGGCCCTCGGCTGTGTTTTCATAACAAATTAGTATAGAAACAATTAGAATAAGCGTTATTTTGTATAAAGAAGCCATCCCTCTTTCTAAATTTCAATTTCGATATTAATAGTCAATGAAATCAGCAAGAACCTTCTTTGAATAAACAGTGTTGCAATCTGACTTGCAATTGCTTAAATCACTGCAATATATATATAATTTGTTAGATAAGCGTAAGTGGAAAAGCTTGGTTTCAACTATTACGACGAAGTCATTCACTTTGACCTTGAATACGTGTCATCACAATTTCATTAAAGATGTGTTTCAGCTCTTTCATTGTTTGTTTCTTATCTAAGTTGCGTCATATGCTTATCAACTAACTGTAGTACTGAGAATACAGTAAGGTTGTCATGCTGATTGATCATTCTTTGATTATTTTTAAAATATCAAACGCGCCGGCTCAGACTGATGAGTCATTCTTACAAGTTCTCGTAGATTGTGTATAAAGTTTGTACTCAAAGCGAAGAACCTGATATTTATTAAGCCAGCGTTTAAAGTATTGAGAACTAAAAAATTTGCCATACCATTGCTTAAGAAAGTAGATGCTTTAAATGATCATTTCATAATACCTTACATCAAAAGTGTTACCGCATACAAACTTTACGCACACACCGATCATTTTACAAAACCCATGAATTTTTTCTGTAATGCCATACGTAGAATACTCATATTTTGCAAAAATACTCACTTATCTTCAAAAACTCGTCAAGATGCCAAAAGAGATAAAGTGACTTTTTTAAAAAGGAAATTCCTGTATGAATGATCGATGAGTAAATATTTCCCTAAAATAAATTTGTGATTTATCAATACCATGTTTGTATGTACATATGTATATTATGATTTCCATTATATTAACAAAATTCAAGCCTCTTGTTGACAAATGCAAACACAGTAATTTATTGGTTTTGAATAGTTTTGTTGACATCATATTACTTTTTTTCCAGATATTGAACACTCAGGTATGCTATACATTTCATATATTTGACTTTAGCACTTGCAGTCATTGTCCTTAAGGCAGTGTCGTTCATCCAATAATATATAGCTACGAAATATACTATGTTGAGCTATAAAAGTATTTTCATAATTTTATGGGCCTGCCTGTGGCAAACCCATGAAAATGAAATTTCTACTGCTACCAAACAGATCCGTCTTATATTTTACCATTTACCTCCTCATCAAGCACAGAGTGAACTGCAGAGATACCAAAGAAAGCGTGATTTCTACAGACTTTCATTAAACAGTATGTTATTTTTTCACAAATAAATCAATTGCTATTAATGATAACCTATTTGTACGCTTTTAATTGATATGTTTTTAATCACTTTATTAGCTACTGAATCATACGTCACATTGCCAATCCTAAACTTCTACAAAATTTTAGCTGACCGGTGTAACGCATCACTAGACCTCGTATCAGATGCAGGCTCGGAAAATGTTCAAAATTCGAGAAACGTTTCAGAAATCTATCCAATTTCCTCATCCTATCTTGGATCTATACACCATATTTCAACCGTCTGGCAGCACTACAGAAATCACTCTCGTGATATTAACGTCCTCCAGACATTCAGTTTAGAATATAACTTTATTTATTGCGATATACCGAAATATAAGAAAGTTCAACCTTGGGATTTCCAAAATTTAACAAGCTCCTTTTCCAAAGCTGTATGGCTACTAATTGCAATTGTTGTTTTAATTGTCTCTCTTATTTTGCGCCTATCTATCTCAGAATCAGCAGCAACATTTAAATTTGATATGTATCCAATTGTAGTTTCGTCAATTTTCCCTTCTAATCCGAGCTGTCATAATGAAATGAGAAAATCCATGCTATTTACCTTATGGTCCTTTTGTGTACTTTTAGTCTCTAATCTTTTCTCTGGAACTATAACAAGCGGACTCATAAGTCCTTTAGAAGAAGATTCCCATTCCAGCTTTTCAGATTTGGCAAACAACAACTTTTCAATATTGTTCACCGGCGAGGATATTCTAAATGTTTTAAATGCAACGGTGCTAAATTATAACGAGCACAAATATACGATGTCATCCTCCAAGTAAGTTTTTATGTTTTAAATTTTTTAATAATATTAAAAAATTTAACAAGAAATTATATTTATACAGGTATCGAAGAGTAGATGATATTGAAGCAACAGAAAAATTGCTACAAAATAGCAACCTAAACAACCAGGATTACAGTAGAGTAGAAAAACAGATGTGGAAACTTATTCTCTGCCGTGGGACCACAATAATTGAGTATTGGCCAGTAGTTTTATCATTGCTGGACTATATTAATAATGCATTTTTGAAAAGCCCTGAGTTTAAACAGAAAGCAGAATCTAGTGTAAACTGCTACTTAGGTAAAAGACTAGTACCAGGTGGATCAATTTTTCAGATATTTGCTTCTCCCGATGAAATTGTTCTAAGAAAACTGACAATGACTTTGACAGAAACGGGGATTTATGCATGGTGGTATGAAGAAATGATAGGAATTTTCACAGCAATTAGAGTTCAAGATAGAAACAAGTTTGTTGGTCCAACTGTACTGAAAAATGATTGGTCCGAATTGTCACATGCAATACCGTTGACAATGAAGGGAAAAGTTAGTTGCGTTTTCTTTTATTTTGGAATAGTACTGTCTGTAGCTGGTTTAGTTTTTACTTATGAGCGGTGCTGTGGCTTCTCAGAGTGAAGATTCTCAGAGTGACTAATAACAGTATATTGAATATGGAAGATATAAGCTAATTAATGTATCCACAATGAATTAGGTGCAAATATAATTGTATTTAAATCCTTTCTATTTTCATCTCAATACCATAAAATTTAATCATATAATTTCAGATTTTACAAACTAATTTTACAAATTATGAATGATAATTTTGATCAAATTGTAATTTAAGTTGTTTGTTTACTAGTTCTTCTGGGATTTAGTTCTTCATGTCTGGCTAGTTATCAGCGGAATCCAAAGAAATCCTATTTATGGTGAAATAGATGAAATTTCAAGTTCAAAACTGACTGTAAAATGATCCTTAATATGTCATTGATAACAATTAATAAAATTAGTTATAAGTATAATCTTATTTACAAAAATATCCGATTGGAAGTTGAATTACTGGACCATGTCCAAAGTTCCCCCAGTAACAGAGGCACACTGTCTCTTCACAAATTGTTTGAACGTTGGGTCCAAACGATTGGGTGTATACTTGACAAGCTCTCACAGGGTTCATGACAATCATGGTGATGTCCAAGTGTAGGGTCTGAGAGCAGAACGACTGCTGAGAAAAGGAGTGCCAGAAATGGTATGAAACGCATGATTTTAATGCTTCAAAAACAAACGAGTTTTAAACTTTCTTCACTTTAAACTTAAATTTTTGGGTTTTCCGTAAATACTGAATGTGATGTGGGCATCTCAAATGAAATCTGTATTTATACAACCATAAACCCAGTTATGTTGATATTAAAATAAATAAATATGCAAATAAACATTAATACAATCCATTGTGTAGCGAATTGTAATTTAAATCAGGCATTCATCAATGGTGCTTGATTTCACAGAAAATGTCTGCAAAGCAGCTTTATTCTTCTGTGTTTTTAATTTAAAGCATGACTTAATATCCGGGATCCGCAGAAATCAATTTAGAGTACTGTGCAGTTACATACCAAGAATTTTTAAACATAGTAACGAACATCAACAATTTTGTTATTAAGCCACCCTTTTCCTCAATATTTCACATTCAAATGTGAATCCCGACAAAATGTAACAAGTCAATTATTATTAATTTATTCAGTTTCAAGTTAAGAACATGTTATTTCAATAAATTCAACATAAACTAACTAGATAAATAGTTATGTTCCACCTAGTGATGCTTTTCTAATGTTAACAAGGCTCTCACCAACCCCCTTAAAATTCCCCGCACAAATACCGCAATACTAACTCTCTTAAGAACATACATCGTCCCAAAACTGATAGCAAGTGGTTTACATGACCGTCTAAATTTTGTCATCAGCAATTTTTCCCTCTTTGTTTTCCACGGAAAATGCTTCCACGAGTTTAAAATCTTATTTCCATGAGAATGCAGGTATCCTCCCATTGTGAGAAACATCACCCAAAATATTGTAGGAACCACCGACCACAAACTAATTGCTACTAGAGCAACCGCATTCATATCAATTCTTAACCTAATCATCATATAAAACCCAAATACTGAAATTATCGTTAAAAGCGCCTGCCCAGGAATCAGAAATTTTCCTGCTAAATGGTTCAACCAAGCTTGAATTATTTGCACTTTTCTATAAACAATTATCAGATTCTTAGGCTCTTGAAGTTTCACCGTTGATCTATACGTTCGTCTGCCAAGTCTCAATTCCTTTGCAACCAAAGGAAGAAAAATTGTTCCATAGACAAACATCGTGTTAAGAATCACTGTACATTTAAAATGGCAAATTGTCGATGTGTAAATTGGAAATATGTAGATTAGTGGAAAGAAATACCAAACATTTTCTGGAAGCACATTTCCAAACAGATTTGGAAACGTGGGGTCATACACGAAGAAACTGCAGGAGACTAAATTTACTAAAAAAATAAATGCCAAGATTGAAAGTCCACAGAGATCAGCTTTCTTAATACTGGAACTTCGATTCGGTTGGACAATTGGCAGAAAGTTTTCTACAAATATGAGATTTGCAATTTAGAAATATTTTCAGTTATCAAATTAGAATTAGTGAATGAAATTTACCTTGCATGGTCCTCAAAAATATGAACATTGAATTTACAATAAGATAGAATTCATCAGCGTACCAAACTACTATAAAGGAAACTTCGATAAAAAGTACTGCGCATGAAGTAACCATGATGAGAAATACTACTTGGGTGTAGTCTCTGAGAATGTAGAAACGAATTAATTGACATGCTTGAAATATAAACCAAATAAAGATGCACCAGCAGTTAATCCATGTGAGTTTAGTGCGTTTTTGGTTTTTGTAAGGTATTGGAACAAATTTAAAATTTAGGGAGTCCCACGAATACCTACAAACTCCAAGGTAGACGCAAATTGGGACGAAAGTATTTAAACAATTGTAAAATCTGTTGCTGAGCATTTTTAATATTTAAAGCGCTTCTGTCACGTTAACTGGCTTGGAGTATTTTTTCGCGTATGCTTAGTCTTCGTAAAGGTTTACGTGAATATGGAAACAGTTATGTAGACTTTGGAAAGGCTCGAATTTGCATAAAGGTTAACTATAAGATTTAATAACAGATTTTTAAATAATAAGTATGAAATGGAAAAAACAATTTAATGAAAGGTTAAGTATTACCTAACGGGTTTTCTTTATGCTCATAACCTTCATCCAAAAGTATTGGGTATTCTGACTTTCTGACTGCATTTTATAAAAAAGCTTGGATACTGGAACGATTGAAATACTGTGATGTAATTGCTTTGAATAAAATACGTAATGGAACATTTACTTTGTACTTTGGTAACTCCCACGACCTGTGGCCGGTAAGGAGCAATCATTTTACTCATAACATGTAATTTAAAATTAAAACTTCTATTAATTGTATGTAATCAGTAAAGTTCAAAGCTTAGGACACTTTTTGAATATCAAACCATAATAGCTAATTATGTCAGACAAGTCTATGCACACTTATATTTTTCCATGTAATAATGGCTAATTGGAAAGTTTGAATAAATATTACTACATTGACATTCTCAATAAACCAGACTTTCTTTCAGAGTATGTGTAAAGTATATTGTTGGAGTGACGCTCACAATATTCCTCTTAGACAGAATAAAATTATCAATTATCCCGTAAACTCCCCCAAAGGATCGGAATATGTGCCTCTAATTAATGCACCTTTCTCTTTTGTTACGACATAAGAAAAATGACTAGACATAACCTAACTCATTGTAACTTTCCATCAAGAATTCACTCAGAGTATTCCCGCCCTTTCGATAAGCCCAGTCTAAGAATCAATAAAAATATTAATCTTGGGAATATAAGAGGTGTAATAGG
>JAQIXX010005870.1:0-13163 GCA_034700605.1 Willowsia nigromaculata
ATAGCTTATCTCTTAATTTGCCTACTTTACGTGTATCAAAGGAGAGACTGCAAAAACCCTCAAATGTGGTTACGCGACTGGGGTTATTTAAATATTATTCAAATAGCTTCCTTCCTATATTACATACACATTCATACATATGGATAATGAACTGATAAAAAAATATTTAAAATTTTCCCTCGCCCACGTAAAAAAGTTAAATTAAATATGTAAAAAGGATTGATAGCTGCCGATAAAGTCTTATGGAAAGAGTTGGATGTTTTTGTCTAACTAAAATGATAATTACTTTAAAAATTGCTAGTTGTTCATGTAAGTAAACCATTTTTTATGTGAAAAACATTAAAATTTACACGACTGATCAATTTACAGATAAAGTTCAATTTTTTCCTACATCCTTGAATAAATTACCTCACGAAATAAATTAGTTTTTCAAATGATTTTTTTTGTCAACCACTCAACCAGCCCGTAAATGGTTTCAATATTGAGACCACATTATAATGGTAAATTTGGAGCTACAATCCCTTGAAAATTTTCTGCTGAATATTTTTCTTCAACATTCGTGAAGCACATAAAAACGATTAAGGTGTTTTAAAAAAATTCACTTTAAAGATTTTCATTTAAGCATTCTATTTATTGTTATTGGAATTACAGACGCGCATTTAGCTAATTAAATTTTGACATAATAAATATTAAATGCCCAAGATTTACACGTGCTGGAAAATATGAAATTTGTTCAGTTGACATCGTAGTTTGCGTGATGAAACATCACATACTAGACAACAGCATTTTAAAAAGCAGAGCATTATAAAGTTTAGAATTAAAGTTGGCGGGATTTAGCTAAAATTAGTAAATGTGATTAAATTACAGATACTTCAGATATTTCAGAAAAAAGTTTTTAGCAATATTTGTGCAATATTTTTTAAAGAACTATAACCTAGATAGCATTAGGTCTACAAGCCTAACTAACTAAACTAAATAGACCATAGTATTTAAAACGATAACAGTATCATCAATATTTGCAACATAAAAAGCCTAACCCAGACAAATTTCTGGGAAATTTGAAAATTGAAGTTTACATATTAGCATAGCAATGCGGAAACAGATATGTATTGCAATACGTTTGCTGTGATATATGGGTTCCAAGTTATTGCTTCAGCTTTTCAACTAAATACTTGACAAAAACAATTAAATATTAAAATGCCAGACAGATAAAAACATATTACGTAGAATGAAATGCTTATGAAAATATCTTTGTAAAACATGAAATTAAGGTAGATAGTTATTTGTTAGAACTACCTTACATTAGAAATATATATTCACATGTTATGACATTCTTACGCATTCAAAAAACATTTAAATACCAGTGGATGTAGCATACCTACAACCACTGCATTGCACAAAAAAATCACAGATTTAATTAATAAAACACAAAAGGGGAGCGAATTTGCAACTAGAGAACACGTCATAGCAAAGATGGTGTTGATAATCTTTTAGTGTGATAATTACAGTCATTTCAACAAAATTACTTTAAAAATATACGTTTTCGTTAGACAAATTAATATAACCTAGAAAATAGTATCTTTGGCAAAACAATCACTAAACTGCATTAGTCACGTCATTAAAAATATAAACATTACCGTCGATTGAGATAAAAAATCTAGCGGGAATTTAAAACTTACGTTGACTACTAAAATGTGTGTTATTTTGCTTCTGAAGTTTTTCTTTTTGACGTCATCATGGATGGCAATTCACGGTGTCCCAAGTATAATAACGGAACCTCAGTTAGACCTCAGAGAGGCGTTAAGAGTTTTTGAGAATTGCTCTCTTCATATGATTTCGAGCCAATTAATTAAAGGCGGCTCCCTGAATTATACCGGATCATACGAACAGAATTTTTTTCCTTTTGACTTTCCTATTGTTCAGTCCAAGTTTTATTACTTTCCTAGCAAAAACGGCCGTCTATTGTGCAATCGTCGATACAAATATGGATCATCATATAAATCTGAATTTCGTTTCCGAGCCCGTCCTCCACATAAGCTTACATGTTTTGCAAGTGTATATATCGACCCCAAACCTTGTAAGACATGGACAACTTTAAAACCTGTTTCCTTGTTTACCGATAATAAGATACGTGTATCATCCTATCTCCCCAGAACACTGTTTGACCCATCCATTGACTATATTTCGTATAAGTATGATGGCCAAATTGTCAAAAACAATTGGTACTTTATTAACGTTCAGCAATACTCAAACAAATCCAATCAGAATTACACACCAATTGATGGTTTGTTTTTCCTAATTGATTACGGAAACCATCTTGCAATAAAATACTTCATAAACACGCCAATAAAAATTTTGTTACGTTACGAGAGTGTATGTGAAACTTGTGATGCTTTGAAAGTGAAAGACGCTTATGCTGTGTACTTTCCACAAAATTTTCAACAATTTCTCGGTGGCTTAAGACTCATATGTTTCATACCAAACCTGGATCATGAGGCATTTAGTTGTATGAACTCTTTCATATCTAAGATTGTTAGAATGGACTGGATTTCTATACAATTCCCAAATTTAAGTACATTTTTAAACATCGAGAAACACAAAGAAATGACAACCCATCATATTTTGATTATGACTGCGAGCAGTGAAAAAAGTATTGAAAAGTATTTTCTTTATAACTTATTCCCAAACTCCACTGCCAGATCATTCAAAAATCTTCTGGTTTCTACTGTATTAGTCAAGATCAGCCCACAAGCTGTGAATACAGAAATTCCGGAATGCAGTAGTAGCATTTGTTTGCTATCCCCTAATACATGGCATTTTCTCTCATGCTCTGATCTAAGATCTCAAGATGAGCATTTATCATTTCTAGGATATGCTTCATCGTTTGATGTACCAACATGGTTCATGATATTTATCGCGACATGTGCAAGTGTTTTGTTTTTGTCATGCACTAATAACAAAAAGCTCGGCTTTGAGCGTTTTGTGTTTGCGTACAAAATACTATTGGCACAAAGCTGCACGTCCATGAATTCAAACAAGGTTCTGTTTGCCTCTTGGCTATTAGCTGGGATATGTTTAACAGAACTCTACCGTGGAAGCAATATCGATAAGTTCAGGAATCCGTTGAGACCGAAACACTTTGACACACTGGAGTCATTAGTCACAAACAATTTTACGTTGTATTCTCTTCCCCTGGACGAGGCAAGAGATGCGTTGGGTGCTATAGTTAAAATGTTTGGGGGGAAAGTTGGAATGGACGAACTCAACAAGTATGTTGCACGAGCTTCAAAAAGCATGAAAAACGAGTATTCGTCTATTGATTTACTTCTTTTAAAGTTTGAGGCGCTTTGGCTTTTAGAAAAGCGTAGACAAAAGAACTCCAGTGATTACGACAGGCACATTCTAACTAAAATCAAGTCCATTCTTCATAAACCTGAAACATTAAAAGAGTATGTGCGTTTATCATGGAAGTCTATTGCTGAAAAAATGAAGAAATGTAAGCGTCACGCATATATTGACATTTATAACAACATATTGTATGAATTCTACTTGTTAAATCGCTACAAACGTGTTAAGAAAGTGGATAATCTTCACATTAGCTCTAACGTTTATAAAACAATGTACAGCAACTTAAAGTTTTCTCGACTTTCAGTGTCTCCATCACACTTTACAACACGAGCGCTTTCACTCATTCAATCAGGTCTGCCAACACTTCGGATGGATTGGATGCGGAATCAGTTTTCTGTGGGAAATTCAAGCATTTATATGAAAAAGTATAAAGCCAAATTAGAATCGCAAACGATGGACCCGACAAAGTTATCGATGAGTGGTAATTTGCTTGTCGTATTTATAGTATTGATTATTACACTGTTAGGTTGTATTGTTATTTTTATTTTAGAAAATCGTTCAAACATGATTTCAAGGCTTAGAGTCTCTACGTTTAATTCTCTTATGTTGAAACTTTATAATTTTATTATATATTGTTTAATTCAATTATATTCTTACGTCCTGGGGAAGTATGAAAGTTTACAAATGTTATATATGCGTGCGCTTAATATATTTTTAGTTAAAAAATCTTATTTAAAAAACTACTACACAACCAAGCAAGGGATTTGAAGCCGACTTTAAATGTATTGATGTAAATCATAGACAACATTAGAATAGAGCGTGATAAGATTCAAAAGTTAAAATAAGAAAAAGTTTCAAAATAAGAAGGCTTGATAAACTAATCATTTCAAGGCGGTATAATAGGTTAGAAGTCTACTTTGGTGTTTGTGTTTTGAAATCTTGCATATGTGAGCATGCTATGAAAATACTGACAACAAATGATTCATACGATGTTAAATTGTTTTTATATAGCTAAAATCTAAGTATGTGTACTGTAAAGCGTGAAAACTGGAACTTCATGAAAAAACTAACAAATATTAGGTTTAAAAAAATAAATTCATAAGTTCTGATGCGTAAAAACTCAAATTTTAGATGCTTGAACTATTTTTTAAAATTCCTTGTATGCTAAACGTCGTTTACTTATTATAAGAAGCTGGTTAAATTTCTTGATGAAAAATAAATAGTAACACAAGTATAAAAAAGCTTGTGTGCAATGTGGTTTTTTCAAACTGTCGTTGTATAAATTAAAAAGATGTTTTACCTATCTACCACCATATCAACGTTTTTGGGGTACCGCAAAAAGCTTATTTGATCACAAAACCATTCTATTTAGAGAAAAACTTAGTGTGATAGCGCTTTAAACTAACTAAATTTTGACATAATGAAATATTTAATGCCCAAGCTACGGAAAACATATCGAGTAGGATGTAAAGGCTTTTAATGTCCTTACCATGCTTTACCTTAAAAAACAAGCTAAGTATTTTATTTGAGCTATCTAACAAATTTTTATGTTGCGAAAAACTAAACAGAAATTTAAAATACATAAAGCAATTACATTCATACGCGTTAGAAAATATAAAATTTGTTTAGTCGTCTATAAGGTCCCAATGGTAGAACATTGCGTACTAGATGCCAGCATTTGCAACAGTAAAATATTTTATACTTCTAACCTTTGTGGTAATGGGATTTTGATATTGAAATTACAGATACATCAGCAAAGCGTTTCAAGAAACAAAATTCGTTTGTTTTTTCAAAACATAACCTAAATCACATTAGAACTTAATGGATCGCATAAATAAATACTTAAAATATCGGAATATTTAAGAACCTTTACATATATTAGAAAAAGTGAAGCCCAGAAAAATTTCGGGAAGATTTAGCTGGGCTAATTTACGGTTTACTGAGAGTTCCTAGAAAACTAAGTTCCTAGACATCATTTTGCTAGAAATAAGTTCCTATAATAGCAAAGTTCAATAATAGGAAAATTCCTAGAAAAGGCAAATTCTCATACATGCGTAATTCTTAGAAGCGAAAAATTCTTATATGTATAAATTCTCATAATATGAACTCCCAGATTAATAGTGATGGCAGAAAATTCATAAATATCCTGACCAGGTGGGAAAATATTACAGTTTATTTCCAACCTACTAAAACCATACAAGTTTTACATAATTTTCATGCAGAAAAAACTTAGAGATAGTTTTTATAAAGGATATTACACGTTTATCAAAATTGTTGGTCGTAGCATAAAAATGTAATAGAAGTTATATTGCGACAATAAACCCCTTGAAATTTCTTGACTAAACCGCGTAATAAATAAATAATGATGCTTCATAACTACAATAAGGGCAATTTAACAGAAGCATGTAATGAAAATTATGTAACTCTCAAAGTAAAGTTAATTTTTAAACTTTAAGAATTTAAGAATGAGTATAACAACGGCAGCTGCCGAATATTCTTATTGAAGCTAAGCTTATTGAAATTTTCGTTTTTGGAGGCTGTGATTTAGCAAGTTAGAATGTGCGATTAATTGTAAAAGAGATAAGACTGGAATTAGCGGTATGGACTCTTTTGTACAAGAAAAACGCATATGTTAGAATTGAATGGCTAGCTAAAAGCCTTAAAAGTACATATTTTAGGGAAAATGAAGATACCAGTGACTTTTTGCAGGTTTGAAATAATAGATTTTAATATATTCATGTGGACATTTTCTGGACATGGTAAGATCTCTGGTAGTTAGACTTAAGTAAGGTAAGGTACTCGTATTAAATAGGGCGTCTAATTTTAACCCGCCGTAATTTCACACACTCAAGCAATCCCTACATACAGTATATCATTTGAAAGACCATTTTAAGTAAATTAAATTATGCTAAACAGTTGCCAATATTTTAAACCCACATTCGATAGAGCGCAGAGTTAAAGACCTATCATAAAGAGGCTGTTCTCAGGTTTTATAAGAAATTTTTGCAATTAACTCGCAAACAAAGCCAGAAGTTTAATAATGTCAGGGCATATTTTCATTAGCATTAGTATGGAGATTATTAGGCTACTTAATTTATTTTGTTTGGCCTGAAGTTTAAAAAATTAGGTTGCATTGAAGTTTGTCCTATGTTAAACTCCATTTATTCCCTGTGCACAGAACTAGATGGTATTCCTATTACCAACTAGTTTTTTTAATCGTTGACGGGGTTTTAAAGAGCATAAAAAGTTATTCTAAAAATTTTTTTAGAGAAATGTAAGTAAGAAAAGTAATGGCATTTTTAAATACGGCACTTTTCCACGACTTTTTTACAAAAACATTGAATTACCTAAGTTTGTATATTTGAGGAATCACACTAACCCTCAAATTTTGAAACAAAGGCCAATATGTTTTAATCACTTTTTAAAGCTCTTTAATTTAAGATATCTGTTGCGCAAAAAAACTACAAATAATAAGCACAAATAAACTGCAAAAGTACCTGTAATAACCGTGAGCAGCCTCTTTGTGATAGGTCTTTAACGCTTTGCGCTCCATTGAATGTGGGTTTAAAATTTAGGTAACTGTTTAGCATAATTCAATCTCTTTAACATTGTCTTTCAAATGATATACTGTATGTAGGAATTGTTTGAATATATGTGAAATTATGACGGGTTGAAATTAGTTGCCCTACTTAATACAAGTACCTTACTCATGTTTTTTTTAATATGACGATGAATGGGAGCACACCCAAAATATCAGTTTCTACGTATTTATGACGTATGTGAAATGTAAATGTACGAATAACCGAATTCTAGAGATACAAAGAATCTTACATATTCACATATGTATATTTTGTCAATACTTTCGTTTACGTTGTGAAATCACTTGTTAGTAATATTTTTCTACGAACTCATTCTACGAAAAATTAATTCTGGGAATAGCAGCTTTCTAGGAATAACTTAAGTTCTAGGAATTCATATTCTAGTAAATTTCCTATTATAGAGCTTTCCGCTTCTGGAAACTTACTTTCTAGGAATATGTATATGTTCGCAAAATTTTTCCAGGAACTTTCCGAACACGTTAATTTACATAGCAGTTTCAACAATGCGCAAGAAAATATAAATTTTAATACGCTTGTTGTGGTATATGAATTCCAGGTTATTCCTTTAGCTTTTGAATTAAATATTTTACAAACTAATCAAATATTAAAAACCAGACTGATAGAAACACATAACGCACAATGAAAACGCTTATGAAAATATTGTTGTAAATCTTGAAAACAGGGTGAATACTCATTTGTTAGAACTACCTGATAGTAGAAATATATGTTTACGTTTTTGATATTCTTAGGCATTAAAAAATTAATTATCAGCTATTGCAACATACGTGTATATCCACTGCATTGCAAAACAAATTACACCTATAATCAGACGCGAAAGCAAATTTGCAAATGGTGTTTGCTTTGCACTTTGCGAAAAGTGTTTGGCTCATAGTTTTGCTTGCTGAAGGTATAAATGTACAACCAGCGTACCAAAAAATGCCCATTCTTTTTTCTCATTCTGACACTTTAATTCACTTTTTCAATGAGTTAGTATCTGATGTATAAATATATCTTTAAGTTGGTGTTTTCGATCTTCATTCAGGTCTCGTTTTTTGTTGCTTAACCTAGGGTTGAAAATCTGTAGATTATGTAAGATTTGTATATGCAATTTAAATCAAGCCAAAGTGCTATTAAATTTGGTGTATCTATGTGTTTCTATTTAATCTTGGCATTACAACGAGTTTGTGTTGGGCAAAAAAATTATCACGAATTTGTATATACCACAAACAGCGAACTCAAGGAACAAGAGTAATATATAAAATTCTATCTGAAACCGGATTATAAGTAATATCCATATAACTATTCCCTGGAAGTTCATTTTTTAAATTACCCATCCGTAGAAGTGAACAGAATTGTAAATAAAATGACAATATCTAATGTGGTCAACATCGTAGTGTATGCAAGTGTTATGTTATTTATTATTTATTTATTTTATTTACAGACAATTTATTAAACACCGGGTTTATCACCCTTTTTTTCCTGCTTTACACCCCAATTTTGATTTTTCTGCATAAGGAGCTAAACACGTAAAAAAAGGGTGCGAAACCCGGAAAAAAGGGTACTGAAAAATGGGATGCCACTTGATATATCCAATTTGTATACAAATTGCTGAAATTTAATTTCAGTTTAAAAAATGTTGGCGAGTGTAATCATAGTTTATATTTGAATGTGTATTATTTAACTGGTAATTTTTAAATCAAACAAAAAAGTTGTCTATCCACAGCAAGTTCAATGATTCTCGTGTCTAAAATATCCATACAAAGGTACAAAACATAAATGTTGGAACTGGTTTAGTATGGGGGAATGTTGATGCTATCATATTAAACATGAATATTTTTTAGCAAATTCTTTTTGTCAGAATTTGTATATTTTATAATAATCGAATATAGTTTATGTTACGCCCTATGAATAAAAATAGGACATTAAATATTTTGGGAACCTTTTTTTCTAGAAATAGGTATCAATGCTTTATTTATTACGTTTGATTGCAAAAGCTTATGTATGAATAGCTTTTCAAGACTTATATTTGGATTAAAACGCAAATGCCATTCTATTATTTTGTTTGATTGAGTAATCAATTTGTGGATTGATTGATTAAATGTTACCTAAAAAACTATATACCATAAGATTGCAGTACAGAAATATCTAAACGTAAGTTTAGCACTTAATGGTTAGCAATGATGATGATCTTGTATTATCTTAATATATCTTGTATTATCCAAGCAATAGTAATAAGTTGATGGTATAACCAACAATGTTTTCATACAGATTCGACTTTGTTGAGTTTTCAAAACGAGCTACCCCGTAATAAAACAATAGTGGCTCCTGTGCTTTAACTGATTTTCTCCAAATTAAAAAATCTGAAAGTTTCTTCTTTTGAAGTTGTTGTCGACATTTACCTCCCCAGTGAATCCTCAGCAATTTTTTACTAAGCTCATAGCACTCAGTTGCCATTGGTACACTTTCATAAATTACAGTCCAACAAATTACCGCAACCGACAAAAAAGTCACGTACAACTCCACCGGAAGTATTTTTCGAAAGTTGATTACAACAACATTACAAAGAATTAAAATAACAGGCCCGATCCACATAAGAGCTCCTGCGACATATTTATACGGTTTAAATCCCACTTTTAGAATGTAACGAAGCTGCTGGTATTTAAATATGGTATTCATTCCTGAAGGCAACGCTTTGATTTTATACAGACACGCTACTACTGTGTTGACAACACCCAATGCAAATACAATGCTGAAAGAAAAGATTCGAGTGGCTTCTAAGGTACACCATTGAGTAATAATGTAGTTAAATGCCAATATTTCGTTTCTCTGATATGATGTTAGGGTCCACTTTAAGGTTGCTAGTGTCACGGGATCATATCCAAACCATATTCCAAGTGGAGCCAGTAGTACCCCAATGAGAATCAGGATTATTGTAATAGCATTCATTAGAATTCCTAATATATCTGCGGAGCGGTCTCGTTTAACGGCTTTTGTAATTTCTGTGATTTAAAGAGCAAAAAGTGAATTATTATGTAATGAATTTTCATTCTTTTTTAACGTTACCTCGCTTGAGCAGATACAGATGTCCGAAATTCATATCTCTTCGGGTGACCAATCTATGATTGAAATCGCTCAAATTGTGATGAAACTTGAACAGCATATTTAAACCTTCAGCTAATTCATCCACATGGGTAATGCAAATTATATTTAGGACAGAACCCAAAACGACACAGAGAAAAAAGAGCAATGTGCAAATTAGCCCATCTATAGCAATTCCACTTGAAATGAACAAAAATTTTGCGATACCATTCGCACAGATTAGAATCATAGTAGCAAAAGTAGCAATCGAACAGTACAACGGAATTAATTTCCGATTGTTCTTCTCCACGACAAATTCCTTGATTCGAGCGTCTACATAACAAATATACCCATACAAAAGCTTGCTGTAGACATTTTTACTAAGCTCTAAAGCTTTCCACATCAAAGGGCTTGCCATTTTACCAAATTATTTTGTATAGTCGCTTAGGCAAATTAAGTTTATGATTTTGGTGAGAACCTAAAGACTTACTGATTTTATTGTGCTTGGCTACATTAGTAAGCTACGTAGTTGAATTACTCTTAAAATAAAAATATGTCGCAATCGAATTACCTAAACTTTATTTTCTACTTGGCAAAACCTCTAACAGAATCGTTTTTTAAACTATGTTTTTTATCTAAAGCATAAATGTCGCAATCGTTTGAATAAAGACAGTTATAAATACAACTATCATTTTGAGGATTACGTTTTATAGCATAAGTTTGGCTAAGAACTTTATTCTGTTGAATTTAAACTGAACATAAACTACATATTTAGCTTTAGCAGCAATTTCAAGCCTACCATTTTTCAATTTTAATGTTGTGTCCCATTTTAGAAAATTATATCATGACTCACACAAACCGGTTTATTTATACCATCGGATTGCAAAACAATTTGGGTGAATATAAATGGCTTTTTTGAAGAATAATCGGACGCCAGAGAAAGTCTACGAAAATAATCATGACAGAACTAATCATAAAACCCATTTTAAAAACTATGTATTTAGTTATAATGAAGTCGAAATATATTAATAAGCGTTAACTAGAATACATGTTTTGCTTTACACTTGCACTATAAGTCTGGCTTTGGTGCATGTAATCAAGTAGTTTAAATGCGGGTGGGATAGAAAGATGCACCTTCTTTTTCAATTAATTTTGTGATGTATGTACTTGAGTATTGAGGAGATTTCAATTTCTATAAAACAAATTAAAACTTATATGTATCTTTAAAAAAAAAATTTTTGTCATTCAACTTAAGATAAAGGACATGAGATTCAGTCAATTTTTCATTTTCAAATCACAAACATTTGTCATTTGAGCTGGTTACTATTAGTCGTGTAACATTTCGTTATCAAAATGAACCTGTTCTAGTGACAGTTTGGTTCAATATGTTTGACTATACTTTGCATATCCAAACATACAGTCATATTGAACTCATTATGTTGCTAATGTTTGCTGAAGAACTTTTAAACAATTTTTTATATAGTTGTGTTTCCTTGACTACTGCTTATGTTGCTTTTGTGTTAAATGTCATTTTTGTTGTAAAATAATCTTTGATTGCTGAAGGTGTGAGAGTAGCACGGTGATTAATTATCTTTGTTGTAAAATATTAACACAATAGAACATTAGATTCTGTTCTAAACGATGCCCAAAGTGGTAATGGGAGAAAAACGTCTTGTGATTTCTTGTGTTTCTTGTGTGATAATTAAAAGCCTTCACTCTGTATAAACAGTACTTATTAACTACTGAAAGTAATTTATGTTTCGTTTATGTTTATCTGTCTGTCTACCGACACGATAACTCCCGCCATCTTTGACCAACTAACCTCAAATTTTGACTTACGTATACCTTAGATCAAGGGGAAGAACCTTACTGATTTTGGGGTCAGTAGATCAAAAGGGGTCAAAGGTCACGAGGTTAAACGTCGGGAGAAGTTGTGTTTTCAGTGCAGTTGAAATGGGGATTGGTTTCTTTGCAAAGACCAACAAATGAAAATGCATTTTTTGAGTACCTGAAGCCCAACGAAGCCAGACGTAAAGGCTGGAAAGTCGTCTTAATGGACCGGGGGAACAAAAAATCGTCCGAAGGGGTCGGGTGACGAAAACTCGCAACAAGGGGCTTAGGTGGCAACATTTTGTATTAAGTAGGTGGAGAGGCTTAAAATTCTCGCTTAGTACGAGGGCTGTACCAGAAAAGATGCAACAACTTTGATCACTCGTATCTCAAAGACGACTTTGCCAATTCAGCCGATCGGCATAATATTTGA
This sequence comes from Willowsia nigromaculata, assembly GCA_034700605.1. Taxonomy (NCBI): domain Eukaryota; kingdom Metazoa; phylum Arthropoda; class Collembola; order Entomobryomorpha; family Entomobryidae; genus Willowsia; species Willowsia nigromaculata. Next base: position 12,289 of record JAQIXX010005870.1, read on the forward strand.
TAGCAATAAACAAGGGCTTTTAAACGACGGGATGGTTTTAGTAGCAGACATTTGCTGTGAAGAATGGGGAGACTGCATGTCCAAATGACGAAATTGGACATTTTTACTTTGTCGTCTGAATAACATTTTTCGTTTCATTTCTCCTACGCATGTAAATTTTCAATTTTGGAAGCTCAATTCAATTTCAAATAATATGCCGATCGGCTGAACTGGCGAAGTCGTCTTTGAGATATGAGTGATCAAAGTTTTTCTGGTAGTGCTTACGTAGCTGGGTATACGAAAATTCGTCATATAGGGTCACAGCCTTCAGTAGTTATTTGCTACGGGTTTGCTCCCGACTGGTTAGTTCTAAACTGTGTTTATTGGTATTTGTCTAAACAAAACTTTCACTTTTAACCGAATAATGATTATAATTTTTCTAGAAACGTCAGTTCTCAAATGATTTGTCAGAGAAACATTTCTCTTAATCCTTGCAGAATGAGAAATTCAATATGACGTGGGATTGGAGATGCCACGAGTAAATATTTTAACATTTTCTAATTGCTGCATTAAAACTAAACCACTTTCTAGTCTTGTGTTTACATCATACTTTATATGTGCAAGATTTAAATCGACCAATCCTCACAAAGATGACATGAAAATTTGACCTTCAGAAAAATTTTCGAGATCTATTTCAACTGAAATTTACTTTACCATATATAGTATTCTGTATCGGGGTGGGAATCAGGTAACCGGGGTGTTACCCTGACGACACCTCTAAGCCCCTTGAACCCCGCAGCAACTAACGCCGGTATGGTGCGCAATTTTAAAATAAAAGTAGAGCACATACCGGATTCCAGGTGGATTGGACTAGGTACTGGTGGGGTAGCGATCCC
>JAQIXX010005871.1:0-13160 GCA_034700605.1 Willowsia nigromaculata
ATACAAAATCAAATGTTGTAGTTGGCTTAAATTGGCTATTTAATTAAACAATCAAATATTCAGCTCACTGAGCTGTAAAACAAGCTATCATTCTATTCTCCCACCTGTATAGTTTTTTAATGAGACGCTTTCTCTTGTATTTTTCAGGTATCCTGGATCCGCAAACGAGACTCGCACATTTTGACCGTAGATCGTTACACTTTCATAGTCGATGAGAGATTTCAAGTGCTCCACAACGGAGACACGTGGACCCTTCAAATAAAGTACGTCCAGAGTAGGGACGCAGGGGTGTACGAGTGTCAGGTCACCACTGAGCCCAAAATGTCACAGTTCGTCCAACTAGACGTTGTCGTCCCTCAAACAAAAATTCTTGGCGAGTCTGAGCTATTTGTGAAAAGTGGGAGTACTGTTCAAATTAAGTGTATCATCACGCAAAGTCTAGAACAACCTGCCTACATATTTTGGTATCACGACGGAGGCAGAGTTGTCAGTCTTAATGGGAAACATCAGTGTGTTGAAAGGGTAAGTAAAACCAATTCAGATACCCTTTTAAACAGCTCTTTAAACCACAAACTCGTTGAACCCGTCAGCATACAGTTTTCAATATTTGAACTGGCAAAAACGTTTATTCTGGCGATATTTGAACAGATGCAAGTGAATTAGTTAGATTATACACTACACTACTTTGTATCCCAACGTAGGAGAGAAATGATTATTATTAGATGGCATACATTTTCAAGTCAGGTAGTTGTATTACGAACATAACTACAAATTATTTATACCAGCGCTTATGTATGCAAAGCGATACGCATAATTTATTAAGGATGGTTCGAATATGTACGGACCTAATTTATCCTTTCTATAATTTTGCAAACAAAACATACAAACTGGAGTAGTCAGCCTCTGCCTGGCAGACAAAGTGTCGAAAGTGCAATTTTACTACAAAAACTCATTGTTTTTTTATTCTCATCAGCATGGGATGATTATAGCTCACCATCATGAGAGGAAAAGTAGGGCTCTCATTTGCATCAGCTAAGCTTCCGAAAACCTGAGGCCTTCCTTTTTTCAATGTGGCTTTGACTTGATGTGTGATATAATTCATACCTATGTTTACTCCTTGCTTCCCTCACCATCATTCATCCACCCATCATCAACGCCATCCAAGGTTGGTACTTGAATGGAGAGTTCCTGTTCTAAAGGATTAAATATAATGGATAATGTGTGTTACATGTAATCCAGTTTTACCTTTATACCAGGAAGCAGAAACCCTGCTTGTTGTCATTATCATCATGAAATCCAAACTCCAAATAAACAGCTAACAAGCAAGGGCTCAGAATAGTAAATCACCAAACCCCTTCAAATTGGGTTCTCTAGGACCAGTTTTTAATGCTGATTACGATAGGGCTAATCATTTTCCCAAATAGGAGCATTTAGTTTTTTTAAACTGTTTTTTGTTTACTCGGTTTGAGGCTTTGCAACGCCGCTTGAAACTTTTTATATTTTGCGCATATTTTATATTACGATAAATAACCTCATATCTGATGTGACTGTGACACTTTATGTTTTGCATGTAGATCAGAGGTTGCAGATATGTAATTTCGAATGTCGGGGACATAAAATTTTTCTTTTTCATTTAAATTGTGGTAACAATCATAAATAAGTGAATGATAGCGAACCGTTTACCTTACGAACAGCGCATCGCATCCACACGAAGTGAACACAAAACGAGATGAGATGTTATTGTCAACGGTAAATATGCGCAAGCTAGAAAAAAGTTGCAAGCGCCGTTGGAAAGCCTCAAACCGAGTAAGCAAAATACAGTTAAAAAATACTAAATGCTCCCATTTGGGAAAATAATTAGCCCTATCGTGATCAGCATTAAAAACTGGTCCTAGAGAACCCAATTTGAAGGGGTTCGGTGATTTACTATTCTGAGCCTTTGCTTGTAAGTGCAGTTTTCACGTTTCCCACAGAGAGCAAATAAAAGCAACAAAAACCCCAGCGATTAATCTGTGGCTTGTGATGGTGGAAATAGAATAATGTAAGCGATTCTGATCAAAATGTCTCTTATCCCGCTTTCAGCTCCATTATTGGATCGCGAGTGGAACTATAGTCGATTCACGCTTGACTTGTTCCCAAACCAAAGGTTTATCTTGTTTTACCACCAACACACACAGGTAAAATGAAAGCAAATCCGTGCTACTGTACCACAACTGCTGCAGCTGAATGAGCCGTGTTGACCCACTTTTCCCGTTTTCCTTTCCTCGCAATTACTGAATAGATCCGTAGAGTTGAAACAACGTAAAGCGTTCATAAAGTATATTATGTGCCTGACCTATACCTATACTCAATATTGACTGAATTTTTCTGCCTTCGTTAGCCCCTTCTACATCACTATATCATCATAGATGTACATGAATTTCACTTTTACCAGCCAGAATATCACTATTATGACCTAAAAAGTCAAGAAAGTGCTGATTGTACCGAATACTTTTCATGAGATAGATCAGGGAAAACAAAATGTTGAGAAAAATGAATCGTCTTGCCTCTCCATAAGTATAGTTTTAATTCCTTAAACGATGAGACGCAACTTTTTTGCTGTATAACGTGCAAAATGAACACGGGGAAAGTGATCGAAAAGACGTTTTATGTTTCGCAGTCAGCCAAAAGCTATTTTTATTATGCATTTATTTCCGCTTCAAATGGCTTGTGTGTCTGAGGTTTTACTCGTTACAAAATATTTACATAGTAAGACGTAGTTTCAGGTTGTTTAGTTTTAGTGAGTTGGAAAACTAGAGTTTCCACCTATTCAAAATGTAATGTAGTTAATACAGCATCATTGAGGGGCGCTTGTATTAGGAATACCTAACCCGTATCGGTGTTACACTTATTAAGTATCAGCGCGGCTAGCTGAAGTAAGTGATGCTGGTGGTCTGTGGAAGTGAAAGACAATATGACTTTCCATGCGAGATGCTAAAAGTCCACCTAGCATTCTTTTAATGCTATGAAAATGGATAGCTAAAGCAAAATTTTGGAAATAAACTATTAAAATGCATACACTAATGTGGTTACAAGTTACAAAGTTTATGAAAAGGGTTTGGTCTTTAAAACGCTTCCAGACATTTTCTACTCGTGGTGATGAACCTTTGAAAGTACGTCGAAACGTGTTGACTCGATGTATGATTTTTCTCTTCGTTTTTTTCCTACGAAACATGCAGTCCTGTCTTGTCTCATAGTATATTCTTCAAGTTCATCATGATGTCAAATTCAAATATGTGTTCAACAGATCACCTAGTAATTGTTCTCTAATAGAATGTAAGTCATACCGAAACAGCGTTTTCGTTACATACAATGACAGACTTTTGGGGTATTACCATTTGGCATATTCATGTATAAAATCAAAAACCACATCACACAGTATTTTCATCGTTACCGCCATCAAACGACCAGAGGAAAAAATGAGCAGGAAATGAAAAAGATTAGAAGAGATTTAGGTTAAAACAAGGCCCTTTTCGCAAATTACGTACATTCCTTTCTACAGATATAGATAATCATATTGGTGGCATTTTAAAGCACTACTTCATGCATGCTGATGACACATTATATCTAATAAAGTGCTATCATACTATAATATCACAGGATAATATGTATATTGCATCCTTTGTTGCTGTTTTTGTCTTGCTCTATATGGGGCGGTTGCTCCAGGGCATTCAATGGATGAGAACTGAGCAAGAGCAGCCAACATCAGGAATAAATGCACATCATCATACCAGGAACTTTCCCTGTATCCAGAGTCCCTGTAAGCGTTTTTCCCTTAAATTTTGATAACAGAGGAGAAAAGTGAAATAGACCCAACAAAAATTTCTCGAAGAATCTCGAAATCACAACACTTGCTGGTCTACAGGAGAGAAAATGGAGATGTATTGCATGTGTCCGTGTGTAAAAATATTGTGTGCGAGATGATGACTGGTTTTCCTTGCATAAAGATTTCGAATCGAGCAACAACAGCAATGACAAACAACATGCAACTCTGTGAAGGAGGAAGTGAGGAGAAAATAAAGTTCACATTTTCCAAGGCTTTTTCTTTGAAATTTATTATTTAAAAACCTTATTCAATTCAATTTGTTTGATTACGGGTTTGCATGAGAAGACGAGGAAGATGGTGAAGTTGCACATTTTATTATTATATAAGTTTTTAGCTGGAAGGGAGTCTTTTTCTTGGTAGCCTCGTCCCTTTGCCCTTTTCTATAGCCTCTGTTCCCTTGGCCGGTCTATTCGCTTAAAATACAAGACAAGCCTAACCTAACCTATCTTCGTTTAAGAGTTGTAACGTGGTTGTGTAAGGCCTTCCAAGAATTAAAATCATTTTGAGCATCCTGTGAGCGTAGGTGTAGAATCGTGAGTCGAGGTAAACACTCCAAACAAAAACAAAACGTTTTTGTGGTAATGAATTCCTCGTGTGAAGAGCAAATCAAAATTTTAAATCTATAAATGTACATGCAAGTCTTTTTTTAGAGTAGAGTAACTTGTTCATGTTTACAATTTGTTTTTGTATGATTAGTTTAAAGTGGACGCATTAAATTTTACCCACGTATGAAACTGAATAATGGTTTTCAGTGGAAATGAGACACACTTTATTTGTTTCTTTGTATTCTATATACAAGAATTATAAAGAAAGTTAGATCTGCAAATGCTAACAAGTTGATACTTTACTAGATGAAATGAAACCCTAAATGAAAGAGGCACAAGACAGGTTTTATAGTAGTAGCGTATAATATGCAGAAGCAAAGCTAACCATTATTACACATCATCTGTAGAGTATTTTTACTCAGAAGTTTCAGACGTTGGACAAAAAAATTACATTCTCATTTACTAAAACACAGCACATCATTGAAAGTCTAGACGATATTACAATCTACAGCACACACAATTGATTGTTAGAAACTTTAGTAAGAAAAAAGCGAACTGAGGAACATGTTCTTCAATTCCGAAAAAGGAAAGAAAAAGAATGAAAGGGTTTACTTGTGCTGTCTGTCTGCAACAGCCCTCCTTTTACTCACCAGTCCTAGCTTACTCACAAACCAGATAATCTTGGTTTCTCCCTGGAGCCTTTCAATCCAACACACACTCGGCTAATTTCATAACTTTACTAACTAGCTCTCAACTTCCAAGTCGTTTTTTGCCATTGAGTCCGCCACTAACACTGCTCCACAAGACACTGCCACATCGTCCATATTAGCCCAATCATCAGTCCATGTACTACTTCCATTTCCATCCCAAGGAGCCTTTATTACAATTATATGAAGACCAACGCCAACAAATCTACTCTTATTTTCACTTACCAAATGTTTTCTCCGTTTTGTATTAAATGTACATTTAATGGATATTGGACCCTTTCTCATGATATGATCAAACTCGCCATCATCATCAGGCAGAAAAAAAGTATTTTTCTTTTGTTCACGTGCCCTTTCCCGTAATATATCCTTACAAATTTGTACATGTACATATTTCTAGATTGCGCAATCCACGTATTTTTCTTTGCCCTTATAGTTCTTATGAAGACAAGATAGAGATCGATTTACAAAAAAGTTTTCTCTTTGTAAAAAAGAAGAAGAAAAGTAATAATATTAGAAGGTCACAGGAACAGGATCGACTTATTGTTAATGTGAAAGGCTTCTGGTAGCACAAATACAATAGGTTGAAGTAGTGTAGCTTTTATTTTTCACTTTTCTTTCATCTTCTTTTGCGAAAAAGTACACAAAAATAGTGACTTGAAACTAAGGAGCCCACAGCCTCGAAAGACGAAAGAAAGTAAGAAAGTACTTGTCCGTTTTTCTCTCCACCAAAACTGCTTTCTTTGGTCTCATATTCTATAAAAAAGCATTTCCTGTTGAAGGGTTATAGATAAATAGTATGTATGCCGCCATTGTGACTTTGTGACTGAAGAAAGTGATAAGAATCACTTTCAGGGATTTTCTAGTCGAAGCAGTTTTAGCGAGCCAGCTATTCTAGTTGAAGAAACAGTGTAAAGTATGAAGAATTCATTTTATTGTGTGAGGATATGGTTGTTAGTGTGATATGAAGATGGTGAGAATGATAAGGACTTTGTTGGAGATAAATAGGAAGAGTGTTTGTAATAAATTAACTTATTTGCAGGATGAAGTCAATAAAAAAGTTGTATAAAAAGATTCTGAAGAGTGGTGGACTCACTTCATCACATTAACTAACTATTTATAGCCAATTTAAAGTTATTTTAATTGTTCCACTTTTGCAATAACATCGTCAACAAGTCGGCCGTCGGTTTTATGGGGGTTTCCTTGATAAGAGTTTTACTTCAGGAAATATTGTGTGCATAATGAACTCATCGCCACTTTTACATCAAATAGATGGGCAGTGTACCAATTTTCTCTAACGATTTCAGAAAACGATTTCACCATATTATGAATGACAATAAATACATTTGTACAAAACCAATTATTATTTACCACAGCGAAAAGATTAACCATAAATTTAAACAAAACAATAATGACACTTCCACAATTTACTAATTTTGCGTTTTTGTCTAATGGTTTTACAGGTGAACTCAGATACAACAATCGGGATCCTCGTGATCAAATCAGCGGAAAAGCGGGACTCAGGGAATTATACATGTGCTCCCTCTAATCTCGACTCGGCCAGTGTACTGTTACACGTGCTCAATGGTAAAAAAGAAAATTAAACATTTTGAAATTCAAATATCGAATTTTTGCGTTCATAAACGTTCAACCAGCCGACCATTAACGATCATTAAACTCGATGACTGTCTTGATATTTACATAAAGTTACTCTGTAATCCCTTTTAGGAAACCTATCGCCTATCTGTCATAATCCTAGCTTTTGTTTTTTATCTAGTCCTGCAAACGTTCAGATATAATATGCATATCTACGCTGTCTACGCATATTATTTACATAGAGAACTTTTAGTAGGCACTTGCGTTTTTTCGTAACAAATCTCGTATTTTGATCCATCATTGTGACTTCTTGGTGGTACGACATGGGTGTAGTTTTCCTGCATAATTATTAAATCAAAATCAAACTCTTTAAGTATGCATCTTGCTTTAACATGAAAACTTTTGTTTAAAAATTTAATTCTTACACTCCCAGCTTAGCAACTTGTTTGAATAGCAAGCTACCGAATACGTACCGTATTTGCTCTAATAATTCCCCATATTCAAATAATACCCCATCTCTAATAATTCCCCACTCTTTACCAGCGATTTTCGCTAACTCCCCACTACCCTAATAATTCCTCACTATTCCAGTAATTCCCCACCCCAAAATTTGGAGGGAAGTCATTTTATTTAACTTGTGAACTTCTTATGTTACCGTTCTTGTAATTAAAAGAGCAAGAGGGTATGTAAGAACAAATTTACTGCTTTGTTTTGTTATTTTGCATTGAACACGTGAGTGTATTTACCAAATTTCAAGTAAATTATTCGCAAGAATTCGCCTGAATTTGATACTTCCCCACTATTCAAATAATACCCCATCTCTAATAATCCCCCACCTTAGACAAGCAATTTTTGCTAATTCCCCAGGGGAATTATTAGAGCATTTACGGTACATTGAAACCAGTTGAATTGAAATTTGGAAATTAAAATCATGAAAAGGTTTCAGCTTTTTAGCCAAAGTCACAGTCTGGCAGGCCAACATTCCGAGTGTATGTGGCATGAAAACATTGAACAGAAAAATCATGGGGAGGGCTGGCAAGCGTTCTTTAGAGGCCTGATAATCTATTTCCTTTCATAAATTACTTAAAATTCCATTGCTTTAATGATTTGACATTTGATTAATTATGTTTTCAGATGGCCGCGGCGTCAATATCAGTTCTGGGTCTGCTTCTTACGTCTAAATTTGCCTAAAACAAAGTCATTAGGCTCATTTTATCTTACCAATTAATTTAATCTTATGAAGGTAAACCCTAATGGAGCATAAAATACAATTGTATTTTATTCGTCTTTGTCCTATTACGTCATCATTTTCATAACTTAATGAGGCACTTCCTTCAGGATAAATTAAGAGCAGCATCAAGTAGTTCAACATTGTTTAAACACAACAGTAAGACCAGAATAGAAACAAGTGGTTCCTTGCGTGAGCTGTTATAATTAAAATCAAATCGCTCGAATCATAAAAAATGAAGATTTTGATATCCACTATCCTAATGTTGGCAACTGTTGCAGCAATCCTTTCCGTAAGACCTTTAAATTCATTTATTCCCTGTAAAAAAATTATGTGTGCATTGGGAATACTATAAAGTAATAAATCACTACGTGTAGGCTACAGCTGCACGTGAGGTGACTCTTAAACCCGAAAAGACTCAATTTAAAGGAAAATAAATATTTGTTGATACACTCCAAGGAATCCTAATGAGACCTAGGGAAATGATGAATGTGTGGAGCAGATTCCGTAATACTGAAACCTTCCGACCAATGCAGCCAATATATTTTCCTTGACAAAATCTAAAAAAAAAAACTGAAACACTTGATTCACTTGTCGAATAAAAGATCACATTTTCGTTTGTATTTTGGTTGTGCTTCGTCGGATATTAGTTGGAATTTTATTAAGTTATGTTAGTTTCGGATTAAGAGTTTCATACTGCTGAAATATTTCTAACTCACCCATCTGCTTCATTGTTATGCAACAATGCAATGTATTTAAAACAGCTAGAACTGGAAAATGGACTAGAAACTATATGAAAGTTTTTTCTTGGTCTGAATTGCTGCATGCAGTTTTCCTTCACCAAGTTTTTATTGAGCTAATCACATCAATATAATGAATTACATCAGTCAAAATTAATTATGAGTGTGGCCAGCATAGTGCAGGAAAAGTTTAATTTAGAGACATAATAATTGACCATTGTCACTGTATTTATGTCACTGTGTGAGCTGCTCACCAAACGTAGTCCAAAGAAAATCTCAAAATTGGGCATGTGGTCTTACCTTTTCTAATTATCGCAATGTTGCTGTCATAAAATAGTAAATCTTTCCCTAAACTGTCCCACATAAAATCAAGTCTCTTGAATTATAGAAAATGAAGGTTTATATGCGTTATTCTAATGTTGGCATCTGTTGCAGCGTTTCTTTCTGTAAGACGTTAAAATTTCTTCAATTCCTTTAAAAAATATATATTATTACGCCTACAGTAACAGAATATAATCCTTAGAAATAGGCTCCAGCCATTGCAGAAATAAGCTCTGCAAACCCTGTATAGGAAAAAAATTATTGGTTATACAATTGACGAAAACTTTATGAAGCTTGGTGAAAAGATGAATGGATGGAGCATGTAACAATAAAGTCAACCTACCAATCCGGCCATTAGGTGTACTAGAAGGAATATTAAATATTATGTGTAAAACTTAATTCGTCTGCCAATTAAAAGAGCTCATTTTGAAATGTATTTTGATTGTGTTACGGCAGATATTAGCTGCATCATATCAAATAAAAAACAAGTTACCTAGCCAGAAGAAAAACAATTGAGGACTGTCATGAAAAGGCAGGCTGTACAGTAATCTTTTAGGGAAGTATAATTATTAATATGAGATGTAAAGTTATACTTAATAAGGTTAAGGCTAATACTGAAATATTTGCAATTCAGCCAACTCTTTTGTTGTTACAAAACAATGGTTTACAATGACATTTGTTAAAACAAGTAAATAAGCTAGAAATCCTTATTAATTCAATAATGTTATAGTTTTTTCTGGAACCAATTGTCTCCAAAAGCATCGTTGAGCTTGTCACGATATTAGAATTACGTACTTAAAGATTGATTTTGGGAGTAGCAATCAGAGTAGACGTGAAGATATTTATTAGACTCAGAAATAGTGAACATTGTCATTGCATATAAGTATAAGCTTGAGTGTATTTAAATAGTAGTATCTAAAATATGGACGAGCTAAAAAATCCCATTAAATTCTGATTGTACCAATAAATGCGATGTCACTAGCAGTGAATATTTTATCTCACAGACCATAAGTGATATTGAATATTTGTGCAATTTAACTTGTTATAAGAATTCATTGAAGGTTGATTATAAATGTGACTGCAAAAAAGCTTGGGAGGATATTCCTAAACGTACAATTTATATTTTAAGTTATAACTTATGATAATTCTATTAATAATAATATGAACACATTATATTAACGCTTAAAAACGGTAACAAGGAAAATATTAACCATGAAACATAAATGTAAGATTGAATTCTATAAGTTAAACAAATTGAATATATTGAGTTGTGCATAGGACGTATTTCTGAACGAATTTAACTAACATAATTACAATGTTAGTGTAAAAGATACAACTAAGTTTTTGAAACGAAGCAAAGATAAAGTGTTTGAATTGTATCAAAACTACACAGCACATGCATTTACTTTGAAGAGTGTAGGATTAAAAATTGTGTGGAGAAATTTTGTCCATTTTAACTGCTTAGATTGTAAAAATCAAACCCCGCTGTGATTCTGTATGCTGAGTTTTGGATAATACAATTAGGTTCAACCAAATATTAAATCGTCTAAATCATAGTTATGCATTAAATATTCTTGTGATATCTATTGTAAGTAAACCACTTTACTACGGTAATAGTGATGACATAAGAGGGATGTCACTTCCTATTTAAGAAAAATCATATTGCGTAGAGTAGTTGATTATAATTTTAGCGTTAAATTTTGTCAAAAATTGTCATTGTATTTATGTTTATGCTGGTCACTAACATCTCGTCCCGCCAGAAAATCTCAAAATAAGTCATGTGGTCTTACTTTATTCTTATAACAGTGAGACGGATAATTTCAGAGATCATTAGTGATATTGATTATTTAAGTAATTTAACTACAGTTAACAAAAATTCAATTGCTGTTGATTTATAAACTTGACTGCGGAAATAAGTATTCATAAAGTTCTGGGAGAACATTTCTAAAAGCGGAATTTAACTTTTAAAACTGTTAATATTAATATTTCAAATAATTATCATAAGAATTTTAAAAATTCATTATAAAGTTAATGCCAAACAACGAAACAGTGAAATGTAGTTTTAATAATCAATTATAATTTTGAAAGCTATTACTTAATGTAAATGCAAATTTTCAAGCTGTAACTTAACGTAAACGTAATTATGAAAATATCATATAGTTCAAATGCAATTTTACGTTACAACTAAGCTATTAAACAAGATATATATTATGTTTAAATGTGCATTAGATTTATTTCTGGAAGTTACTTCATTATAAATTGAAAATACAAATTAGTTTATTAGGTATTCCATGAAGCTGCAAATTTTAAAGTTCACATTTCAATTGCTAAGTATTCCCATTAAACATTGAAACTTAGCCTGACTGCTTAATTGTAATATTTTAAGGATAATGTGATTGTGTGTGCTTGTTTAAAAAAATAAGTCAATCAAAATAATACAACCTATCAATCATAGTTACACATAAATTATTAACAAATAACAGTAACAAATATTCATTAACTTCATAAATTTAGAAATAATATTTATAAATATGAATTTCAACTTTTAAAATAATATATTACAATTATTCTACTATTTAGGGAAATATTTATAGAATACTTAAGATACGTTATAATTTGGAATATTTGAATAGTGTGGAACAATATAACCACAATATACATATATAAAATACATATGTATTTTTTTGATAATATGAGATCGGCGTATCTGATTAATAAGGTTTTACACCACTTAACACTATTCTGTAACACTATCCTCTATTTTGTTGTTAAAAAGCAATGCTTTCATATAGACAGTTGCTATGACTAAAGAATAAACTAGAACTTTAAAAAAAATCTATGATGTAATTCTTTCTGAATCATTGGAAGCAATTGTCTTTAAATAACTTGTCATTGAACTAGTCACATAATTAGATTTACATTGATTGATTTTGCGAGTAGCAACTATAGTAGAGGGAAAATTTTTATTAGATCTATAAAAGGTGAACATTGTCATTTTATTTAGGTAGTGGCTTGATTCATTTAAATAGTGGTGTCTAAAATATCGTCGCGTTAAAATGTCATTTAATTCTATATGTACCGATAAATACGATGTCACTAACACTGAATATTTTATCTTACAGACAGTCACACACAGTTATACACACAGTCTCACTCACAGTTATATTGATTATTTGTGTTCCTTTACTTGAGATAGGAATTCATTGTAGGTTTACTTTTTAACTTTTTAGCGAAAATATACATTCATAAACGTGAAATTTATATATTTTAAATTATTACAAGTAATAATTCTATTAACAATAATTATAACAGCAACAAACTTAAAAAAATTAGAAAGTGTATAAAGGAAAACTTTAACCACGAATTAAAAATGTAGTTTTATGCTCCATAAGTTAAACAAATTCTATAAATTATCCTATATATAAACTTATTTTTAAAGAATGGGACTTAATTACGAAGTTAGCATAAAATAAAAAAATACATTACCGTCTTACCAGATCAGATTTGAAATGCGTTAAAACAACGCTACGGATGCTAAAAAATGCTAGATTCAAAATCTTGTAAAGAAATTTTGACGAAAATTGTGAAAATTTAGATTATAATAATCAAACCCTGTTGTGATCCTGTATGCTGAATTTGAATAATATAATTTAGCTAATTTAAAAATATTAAATAGTTATGGATTAAGCATTCTTGTGACATCTATTAAATGTAAGCCATGATAGTATGATATCAACTTTGACATGAAAGTGATTTGAGTTCCCCCGTGAGAGGTTTATAATAATAGCCATAAAAATTTAACTTTGTTGTTGTATTTATGCGTAAACTCGTCTTTAAGATGTCTTCACGCTAGAAAATCTTAAAATTGAACATGTACTCTTACGCTACTCTTATTTTACCATCATCTGCGATACTCTTCTCAGTAAGACTTTTATCTCAAGAAGCATTGGTGAAATTGTTCATCTGTTTAATTTAACTATAGCTGTTACAATACTTATTTCGAATTGTGGAATTTACATTTAAAAAAATATTAATTATAACTGAAGAATGACATTTGGGAAACGGAAGGTATGGATGACATTTTGAAACATTAACTATTTATTTTCTCAAGCTTTCGAACACTAAGCTGTGTTCATCATCAGGAGAGTAACTGATGAAAAA
>JAQIXX010005872.1:0-13160 GCA_034700605.1 Willowsia nigromaculata
CTCATGGGCTCCTCAGAACCTGATTCCCAGATTCCAGAATCCGAGCGTCGTAATGGAGGTGTACTCGCTCCTCCTCCAAGATGCGAGCTACTACCCTGTGATACACTGACTTGATTTTCATTACTGTTTGAACACAATTCATCGTCAATTATCAAGTCCTCATTGGAAACTATTCCAGTAGTATCTAATCCAATTTTCTCCGCAATGTCCAGTCCTAATCGCTTGTTTATGAGATTCCTCTGCCGTGCAGCTTCATCCCCTGTTCCAATTGGCGCTTGATCTACGTTGTCAAAAACCTTTGCTTCGGATGCCATAAGAAACTGTGCATCTTTGCTGAGCAGTTTGTCCACGTTGAATGTCTTAAACGATAACCTAGCCTTGGGCGCTTGCTGTACGCTAGGTTTACTTGGACAAGCAACCGGGTTGGGGTCATCTGGATCCGCTTTCACTATAACTGATGTTCTCCTCTCATTTTTCACTTCAACTCCAGCGGGATTCCACTGCGGAAGTTGCGACACTATGGCTTCAACAGCCTGACCAGCAGCCACTCTTGTCTCCCACGATGTCGATCGCAAGCATTTTTGCACACGAGAGAGGAGTTGGGGTAGCTCGTGGGGATGAAGTCGTTGCACTTGTCCAAGTTGTTGCGCCGCTGCCTTCCGCGTTGCAGGAGTGGATCCAGTCTCCAAAAGCACAAACAATCGATCCAACCTACAATTCCACGATTAACAAAACAAAATATGAGCACGATACGACGGTAGTACAAATTTGATTTTTAAACAAAAAATTATTACTGGTACTTAAACAAAATTCGCAGCATACCTAGACGCCATAATTGATGAAGGCTGAATAGATGGTAGTAAATTTATCGATTCTCCCACGTTCCAACACTTTAACTACTTTTTGCATCCCTTACACTTTCCTAAAAGTGGCATTTTGCTCCGAGTTTAGTTGAAAATCGTCAATAATTCCAAATCAGAATTGAAGGGGGTTAAATTCCTGACTTCAAGGAGGGACAAGACAAAAGACCCCTTCCAGTCCTTTTTATGTATTTCGTCGAAATTAGATGTGCAAATAAGATGCTTTGATGTTTACGTTTTAAGTGTAGATGCTTTTTTGTTTTTGTTTTGGTCTGGGAACAATGGGAAACAGCTGCTGCATCTGCTTTACATCATCATTGTTGTCAATATTGCATCCTTGTATTCGAACACAAGGCTTCCAGAAGACCTTGGTCCAATCGACAATTTTTCGAACAATGAGCACTCCAAATTGCTTTTCGAATCTGAATAACAAATCCCTCGACTTATTTTTGTTTCAGATGTAAAAAACCGTTTCTCAGCCGGGTTCCACCCCAAATGCTGGAGCGTTCCAGTGGCAAACGCTTCCAACCGCGATGTGGGGAAGATAACAAAGGACTTTGGAAGTCCTTTGAATCTCTCGGTGTATGATTAGTTTTGGAAACCAGTTGGAAATTTCATGTTTCCGTTGACATATGCTTGTAGAAAAAGCAAAGTCTCGGGATGGTTTTTGTAGATTTTTTAGGAAGAACGAAGCAAACCAAGAACCTTTCATGTCGGCTGTCATATTTATACTGGTGAGGAGTCCGCCTCAACTGGCCCATTTATCCGCCCTTGGCGAGCCGAGCATAGCCGTCAAGAGTGGTTCATTAAATGTGTTGGGTGGCGAGGGGATAATCCCCTCAAACTCTTCACCTATTTTAGGAAATGGATACAAATTAAAATGTACAATTACCTGAATTAAGAGTACTAATTTTAAATGCTCATTCACATTGCATCTTGCATTTCAGGTGGGGAGGACAAATGGTAATGTTTTTAGGCATGCATTTTAGGAATGGATCACCCCTTTGATGTTTACACTGTGGTTAAAGATTTCGTATAAACGAATGTGAAGCCCCCTTCTTCCTTTCTCTAAAAAGTGCAGTTCGTAGACCACGTCTTTTGCATTTACATTTTGTTCGGGTACGATGGCCAGAGAGAGATATCTCTCTATTCAATTAGATAGCTAAACCTTACGAGAGAGATGAGTGGAGTAGGAAAGAAGCGCTTCAGAGGGGAAGCATTTTATAGTTGACAAGCTTTGGAAAACGCTTTTTAGCACTGCGACAATGACAATTAACGGTGTTACTTACATACATGTCGTTTTTAAATGGATTTGCATTTTTATGCCAAAATTTGTAAACATGGATAATTTAAGGGAAATCTCGTGCATGTGCCACATATTAGTACGATCAGTAATCATACTATAATTTACTATTGTACTTAACTTTAATCATAATTTTCATTATATGTATCATGATTGATTATAATAATTTACTCTTATCGTTAGTTTTTATTATAAGTAAATCCGAGTGGGCTACCGGACAGACAGATGAAGAGTGCAATGTGTTGTATTTACATTTGTTAGTGAATTGTGCTCGTGAAGCTACGATCATATACTTAGGCAATTTTAGAATACGCAGTAGCCAGTATTACTTCACTTCAGCAGTGCGTTGAAGTGTTCAGTAACATTTACATAGATTGTGAGAAGAGAGAGGAACGGAAATGCACGTTTAATATGAAGTGTATGCTTTTAAAAGAGCTAAAAAACACACTAACAATAAGTACATAATATACCTAGTGATTCTTATGTTTGCCCATGTTAGGAGAACATAAAGAGGTATTATTCATATTAACGCTATGAACCTATTTTAAATGCAAAGGAAGTGAAAAATTGCGGTGTGCTAAAATACTATACCTAAGCATTAAGCAATTGAAATAAAATGAAGCTCAGAGATGTCTGTTGCGTTTAAATTAAAAAACATTATATGCAGCACCCTAAGTATATACATATGTACATACTCTCACAGATTCAACAACACTTCTGTGCAATCCGACAAATAATGTATTGTATTGAAAATCTTCAATATGCGAAATGAAAAGCATATTTTTTTTTTCATTTCGCATTGATGAGACAATGACTGGCTGGGGTTGGGGTGCTTGCTCTTCAAGTCGTACTCATACTTTGTGCACGTCATCATACATCAATGCATATTTTTACATCTCTGTGAAATGAAATTTTATTGCGAATGAACAAAGATTAATACCTTAAATTCAATTATAAACACATATAGCTTTGTATTCACGCTTCATTCAGATTCAGTCACACATTCATACTCTGAAATAATAGGGAAATTTCTCAGGATACACTAGCACTATTAATATATGTAATGCAATTAAATTATTTGAAATTAGCTCTGTGAAGAGTACTATGATTTTGAATTTTACAATGTGCCGATTTGAATTATAGATGTAGCTTTATAATATTATTATATCTCATCGAAGCGTAAAACAAGACAAAAGTGCGTCTTTAGTCATTTATTTCATCTTTAAACCCTAAGCAGATAGTTAGGTCGATTTTCATGCATGAAATAAAATAAATTGAAAATGTGCCTGCTGTAATGATTTATGGACTCAGGAGATTTAAAATCTCATGGCACATTATCGTATTTCAAAATATTATTATTACCTCTCTTTAAAAATCCGTCATAAAAATTTAAGTTGTAAACGTTGTTATTGTTAGCATTCTTCCTAGTATTCGCTAACTTGCTAACAAAAGATATAGAAAGAGAATATAGAGATGCATATTGCATTCACTTATCCCCTAATCCAGGGATATCATGAATTTTGATTAAGGACGTGACATCAGCAGGGCATTAAAAATTAAAACAAGAGATTTGCAAGGTCAACCGTATCAAAGGAATAATAGAAAATTGACGAGTGAATGAACTATGAAAAGAATGACCAACCAAAACTTTTTTAAATGTTACAAACGCATGGCAATTCAGTTTCTATTTCCATAATTTATAGAACACCACGTAAAAGTTGTGGTAATGCAAATACAAATCAGTCTTGTTAGTTCGGTCCGGCCTGTGATCTTGACACTACGCTGGTCGGAAACTGAAGCTGAATGCGCAATGATGTGGACTGTGAGTAACTTACTACATACAACTAAAAAAATCAAATCATGCGTATACCTAATTTAAGTTTTGGAAAGTTTTTCCAGATACCCCAATTTCAAATTCAATCTTTTGCAAAAATAACATGTAGATTTAATAATTTCAGATTTTAGTATCATGCTTTTAGATTGTTCCTGTTTTGCATTTTTCCTAACTTTAACTTACTTTTTATTTATTCTTTATAAAATCGTCATATTACAAAGTCAATATATTATGAAGGCTTTAAGATATATTCAATAAGAATATTTTTATTAGGGAATGAATATTTTTTGTGAAACTGAAAAAAAAATTGAATCATGAAATTATTATGCATACAAGGTAGAAATAGCGTCGTAGGGAAATATTCACATACAATGACTATTAAAAATGTAGTAATTAATGTGGCTGCTGGTATTCAATATTTGAATACTTTCTTGTTTTACTTATATCATTTATCATTTACAAGTTCACGAGCACTGCTAGCATTTCAATATTTAAGTGGTAACGTTTGGCAAAACCAACATGACAAGAAATATTACTACGACTAAAATACATATAACTTATCGTTAGCAATATGAACAATTAAAATATTCTGGAATCAATCATTCAGTTATTATGACTTCGGTTAAAGTAAAAGGACTAGTTAGTAATACATGGAAATTGAAATCTAATAAAAGTAGGATAATTATATCCTACGTCTGTATATCTATTCTACTGACTATTTGTGACAATGACTGAATGGTCGGTGGTTGAGAAAACCTGGTTACACTTATCAATTATTTCTAAAATAACTCTAAAAATCAAGCACATCTTTACTTTAAACATTATATAAAGAATTAAGTCAAGTTCATGGCATGGCTGGTAAAAATATGTTACTGGTATACAAATCACATGACATGAATATGGAAAGCAATGAAGAAAAGTAATGGAAAAATTGTGTACATTGTATCGTCATGCAAAAAAAAATCACAGTTTAGATTTAAATGTAATCGCAGAATGATGCTGTTTAGTTGAGGAGGAAGGCAAGTCTGTAATATTTAAATTCGCAAAAATGTTTTCTGGATCCAATGCCTGTTTAATTTGATTTAGTGTTCCAATGCTAGGTCCAGATATGGTTTTTGGCAACCACCGTTTCCTAATCTTTCCTACTCCATGATGATGCGATATACTGCCTCGATTCGCTAAAATTTCATCTCTTGCAATGGCTTCGATTTCTTCAAATACATGAACTGGGTCAGCGATACCACGGTAGTTGAAAGCAAAGTAAAAGTAAACGCAAGATCCCACGTCATATGTTTGCGTCACTCGACAGGTAATAAAATGATGTCTGATCCCTCGTTCTATTAAAGTCATTAAAATATATACACATTTAGAGTCGTACTTTTAATTAATCATTGCATATTGCAACCACATAAAAAGAAAATTAATAGAAAAACGACTTTATGTCAACACATCTTTTGTATTTCAAAACATACCTTTGCACTCATTGGTTACACGAAGTTTTACATTTTCGCACAAATTGTAAGTGTGACTCCAGGGAACTGACGTTTCAAATGACTCTGCTACGATGTAGTAATCCAGGGCTATATCCTACAATAAATCATAAATTTTAAAAACATACATACGATACGACTAAATACTGTGTAAATTAATGAAATACTATGTACTTACCCGAATATACGCTATTACAAAAGTTAGAATGTAGCCCCTTTCCCCATTTGCATCTCCAGCTAGTAATAAAACAAAAGGCTGATTTAAGTACTTTAGCCCACAATTAAACAACGTTTATATAAATGTTCTCTGCGTCAACACTAACCTGGCAGGCCACCTTGCTGTGCTGCAATTGCATAAATTTTTTGTTCTTGAGCGTCTACCTCTTCTTTACGACCCTCAAATAACAGAGTGGCAACGCATATTTGATTCAGATCAAAACCTTTGAACTTTGTCAAATAAAACGACTTTAAACTGCCTTTCAGAGCGCCTAAATATCCCTCAGGAGCTCGAAGTGAATGACCAAATTTAAATTGTTCATTGTCCATAAGGCGAATAGATGATGGTTGGCATCTCTGGATCAAAAATCAATCATAAATGAAAACGTGAGATCGGTAATCAACATGAAAGAAAGGCATTCGTGAATGATCGCATATTTACTTACTTGTTTAGCTACTTCACGAAGGCAGGCTACACCAGATGCAAAGTCTGGGAATACGACGGATCCATATTTTTTACAAGCTGGTAACGGTCGAATTTTCAGAACAACTTCTGTGATCACCCCAAGAGTTCCTTCTGATCCCAGAACAAAGTGATGAATATCCGGTCCAGCAGAAATTCTTGGAACTTGGCAGTGTTTTTCAACGACACCTTTTGGGGTTACCATTCGAACATGTACTAAAAGGTCTTCAATGTTGCCGTAAGTATTTTTCTTCATTCCAGAAGCTCGAGTAGCTACCCATCCTCCTAGACTAGAGAACTCATATGAGTCCGGCTCATGTCCTGTCGTGAAGCCTTTGTCGCGTAACTGAGCTTCGAAATCTTGACCAATGATGCCTCCTTCAGCACAGCACGTAAGATTAGACTCATCCACCCAAAGCAGTCGATTCTGAAGTGATGGAAATGGAACAAATATCATTACATTTTCATCATATTAAATCAACTGGGAAAAAAACTATTATCAGGCATTGCATTTTTGTACCATTTGCGACGTGTCTAGTGACACGATGGTTCTGTTTTCATTATCTGGACAGCATAAGGCTCCAGAAACACTAGTTCCGCCTCCAAAAGGAATAATAGCTGCGCCACAATTCGTCGCAATTCTAACGACAGCCACCACATCTTCATGTTTTTCTGGCCAGACAACGACATCAGGCATTCGTGGAAAATTTCCAGTTCTCAATTGGAAAATTTCATGTAAGGTATGTCCATGTGCCCTGAATAGTCTGTCACTACCCTCCAATGAGTACGATATGGATGCAGCATCCAACTCTTGCAGTACCTCTTGATTAATATTGGGCCTTGGATATGAATCTGATGAAGGCTCAGGGATGGGTTCAGCTTTAGCAGTGAAGTCCCCTCCAAGACGCTGTGTAACCCAATTGGTAAAGTGAGGCAACACCAGATTACCCAGTGGGTATCGATTTCCCGTGAATTCCAGACAGCCATTCCGAAATACAAAACCTGAATCTTTGTATCCCCATCCGTTCCACTTCAAAGCCTGCTGCCTATATTCGAAAATAAGCATTGGTTAACATAACATTATGAATTTTGTCACACAACTGGTAAATAGATGACTAACCTTTCTTTTGGGATTGAAGTAAGCTTTGACCCACTACTTATCAAGTCAGACTTGGAGGAATTCGAAACTGCTACGGCTAAAGCCTTCTCATCCACCTCTGACTTCAGGGTGCCATCACTGGAGCGAGATCCAGGTTTCTCCGAGAGCGACATGTTAACTATGAGCTACGTAAAGACAGCGGATCTTTGTTTCACTGCACTGCACTGTTCTTGACTGTGGAGCGATGCACTCGATGATGCAGGCTGTTGTCTAAGAAAACTTTATTATGTATTTTGCACAAAGTCTTCACAAAACTGGTCGGCTATACAAACAATGAGGAATGAGGACGGAGAGATGCCACTGCTGGACAATCTGACTGACTACTGACTTCACTACCTCAGTTGTCAGTGCATGTGTGAACACCAACCAGCGTGTTTCTCCCTTTATAGTTAACAGCAAGCGTAAAATTGAGAATTTATGTGATTGTGGATTGATGATGCAGGAAAAACTAACTTTGTTTACATATTGCACATGCACATCCCAAACACAATCATATTTTACTTTTCATGCATTAACTTACAACCAAAGTTCTTGCACGCACCGGTTGCGGTTTAGTTTAGATGAATTAGTAGAAAATAGAAGATTGGTAAGTCCGTCTTACTTAAATATTAACTTTTCCTGGGGAGCTGCAATCACAAATCTTAAAGATAGAGATGTTTTAAATGACTTTGTACTTTGTAAAGACTATGCACTAATGCTACAAACTATAAAATCATTTTATTTTTGTGGACATGTTTATTTGACTCTGTCGGTGGTTAAGAGAGGAGAGTTCTTAGGTGTCTGTGTGTCTATAGGCAAGGAGCAAACCGGAAGAAAATTTTGGATTCTAGCAAGTAGCAGTTTCCACTCAAAGCCAATATATCTCACGCTGTATTTATCTGTATTTTCACACAATGTTATGCGGACACTTAGCCAAGTGCCATTAGTGTATTATCTTACTATTAGAAAGAAAGGTTTATCTTGCTGTGAGTTTGTGAGGAGGGGAAGGGTTTCGCTAGAAGCTTGCAACTTTCCGAATGCGCCCTACTGCTGACTAGCATAATTTCTGAACTAGACGAGTGGTATTTACAGTTCCATTGCTATTTGCTACTCATATACAAGTTGTCTGTTGAGTTGAACCGTCTCTTTCATTCCATTCTGCACAACTCCAATAATTCAAACAAAACTTACAACAGCAGATCATAAGCATTCATTGCGAACAACATGAGCACCCTCCTCACTCTCACCCCATTCATTTCATCTGCTTTTTACATTGCTCGCTGCTATACAATCATACTTTCAACATTTTCATCGTTACATGGAGTACCGTACGGCACGGGATCGAATAACAGACTTTTTTAAAGGATCCCCGGCTGTTATGGACAGTAAGAATCATGCCATATATGAAGCCCATCCCACTTCACTTCCAGCCGTCTCAAACCTGCGTAACTCTTTTATCATCAACTGTAGAAGCGTAGGCCTTTGCTGTGTGGGAGTAATAAAGTTGCATGCATCACAAATTCACAAGTGGGGTCTGTTCATGGAAAGCTGGTAGTATATGATATTGTGGAAATTGTGGAACGAACGACAGTAAAACCAATACCGCACTCTTTTGTAGGTAGAGCGTATAGTAGAAAAGTAAGATAACGATGTGGAATGTCCAACCTGGAGAATTCAATATGAATGGAAACATGCAATGCAAAGAGAAACAAAGTATTTTGGGCTGTATTTGTTTGGAGTTTAGCGTACCTTGCGCAGATGCATGAAGCGAAGTACAAAGACATACTCAATTATACAAATATAATTTTTTTCAAAAGCTATAATGTGCACTGGATAATTGGTAATTAATAGATGATGAAAACGAATCGTAATTTAAAAAATGTGTGAATTTCTCCATATTATCCTTATGTGCTTTGAATAATGCATGTATGAAGAATCAGTGCTTTCTTCATTGCATTAGAAGCATAGACGTCAAATTTCATTTCCAAACGAGGAAGTGTCCACAATTCTTTAATTTGTAGCATCGCAGAGCTGGACGTGTATTTTAGTATGAAAAAACGTATGCTATAATAATGTTAGATTCGTCATAACTTCATAAATTTAATGTGTAAATGTGTGTCTTGTCTAACCACTACTTCAATATGTTATAAAAATAATTGAATGTAAATTTCAGCAGTAATTTCAGCAGTTTAGTATGGGGCTCACGATACAGGAGTGCTTTCCAGTCACCGTTATAATAAATATACATAATATGTACGTACATATATGAATGAGTGCTTCAATACAAATCAGCAGTATCCGATTAAATTTTATCCCCTCGTCAAAATTCATATACTACTGGAAAATTTTGCTCGTTATATCGCTTATAAGCTTCAAGGACATCGAAAAAACGATTTGAACTTCTAAAGAATTTTTATTCGTTACTAAAATCATTGCTCATGCCTTACTATTAGTCAATTTATTTAGTTCAGTTTATGAATTTATGCTTGAAAATATCGGTAAAAACACTTGCATGTTCAACCCTCCATTCCATAATACTTGTAGGCAGATGATACCGTAATTCTAAAGTAGGATGGCAAATTGGCAATAAGCATATTTCAACAAATGCATGTTTGCACGCAATAGTAATAAAAATTGCGTGCGAAAATACTGCTAATATATATATATGGGTTTGGATAATTCAATTCAATTCAACTATATACAAAATATACGAGCTGAGGAAAGTTTTGCATAAAACTATATCTTTATAATATGCAAACTAATAGTTTTACGGTGTAAGTTTACATGCCTCTTAAATTAACGTAATTCAATAACGTGTATGTGTTTTCGCCCATGTAAAGAAAGAAAGACTTGAACTAAACGTTTTAAAAATGACGAATATTGTTAGTGAGATAGCCTTACATTTTTTATAATCAACAGTAAAACATTTATTTATTCCACACAAATATATATTATTATGACAATCACATCATAAATATATAAAGGATACCACTCAATTGAAACCACTTCATCTCACAAGTTCCAAAATTCACTGTCTGAATAATATGATGATTCTTATCATAGCTCGGTCTACCACGATTTCAATCACTGTACAAGACAACCTTTAGTATCCTGCATCAAAGATGTAATTTAGAACTTGAGCATTGGGATTTGGACCAGAGATTAGCATTAAAAAGCAGTATTCAATAATTAATAAACCACTCACAGGCTCATGCTTTTTCTTTGGCATCTTTGGATGAGTTGACTTTGACAAATCTCTAGCAGTGTCATGATTCAAATTTACCTGATTGGCGTTGCTTGTGGGGGACTTTCCCTCATGAATTTCATCATCTTTGAGTTTCTTTGAGTTCAAGTCATCTTCGACTTCCGATACTTGTATGCCAGGAATGTTTTCAGGTTTAACATTGGATTTCTGCGACGAAGCACCATTATTTTCCACAGGCAGATGTGAAACAACATCCTTTCTTGTTGTGTCAATAATGACTTCCTCTGGTGCTGGTCCCACTTTATTGTCTTGTTTATGACGATGGAAAGAACAACAAATGTTGCATTTGGCACCTGGCGTTGGTGCATAAAGGTAAAAGTAGTGAGATAACTTGGCTCGCTT
Organism: Willowsia nigromaculata; assembly: GCA_034700605.1. NCBI lineage: Eukaryota > Metazoa > Arthropoda > Collembola > Entomobryomorpha > Entomobryidae > Willowsia > Willowsia nigromaculata. The sequence goes on from JAQIXX010005872.1 coordinate 10,912, forward strand.
TCCTGTTCCTGTGGCCAAAATCTCTTTATGCTCCTTAGTTGGTGAAATACTGGTCAGCCATTTCTTTACAAATTCAAATGCAATTTTCATGCAGTGAATGGGAATTAAATAAAATAAAACATGAAGATTTGATTGAGCCAAAGAAAGTTGTACCTCTTTCCAATTTTTTCCGGGTGCCATCCAAAATGCATGCACTCCTCCTCCTATAACTGCTAGAAATGGTCCCAATGCAAGTATAAAGCCGAATATATACGCCTCAGTACTAACTGGAACTACTTTTCCGTCAAATTGCACTTTGTGACTTCCAGCGTCAAAAAGAAGGCCAATAAATACAACCTTTGTTCAATTTAAAATATTTTTTTCAATTTTATTTTGCGCAAATGCTTGGCATTATCATTCATGGACATTACTGATGTAATGACTTACCCCAAGGGCTATAGGACAAATAAACTTCCAAGAAATTTGGAAATACATTCCTGGAGCTCTAATTTTCATTGCCGCAGTAGCTTCAACAATTTCCCTTAGACCTAAAACACATGACGGTAATGTAGTCAACCTGAATGATTGCAGTCGACGAATACATATTGGAAGAGATGAATGATTTACCAAAAAACCAAGAAATCCCAATCACAAATAGAAAGGCAGCAAGTACTATTGTATACAATCCTGAGAACGTGCTTAAGAAATTGAATGTGTGCAAACCTCCCTGCAAAAATTGGTAATTCACTATGTCATGCTGAGCATCTACTTTTTGATTGTTCTACATAGGTAATTTAACCAAAACTGGAACTAAACTTGGAAACTCGATTACCCGTGTCAAACTCAAACTGGATATGACGAAGCTCATTAAATATAGCAAAGTCATTAGCATCATACGAACCCCAGTTTTGTACTTTATTGTTACGGGAAGAACTTCAAAAAATGCTGTCTTGATAGATATTAGAATTGTCGTCTTCAACAAAAACAATTGTTATCATAAATTTTGACCAGGTTCAGATTATATTTATTAACTTGCTGGCTTTAACCAGCAAAGTTTCTGGCTTAAATTAAGATCTTACGATAGTGGTCAGTGTCAGGAGAAAAATGCAACAATAGAAAACGAATGCATAAAAATTCGCCTTCGCTAGAACGCCAAGAACGTCAGACTATAAAAGTAAGTAATAATATCGGTCTAATATTAACTTTAAAGCATCATCATGATCAGCATCAGGTATTATAAAGTAATCTAACAAAAATGTTTATTATAATGGGATAAGGCACGGAATCTAACATTTTAGAATTGTATTTATTACAATTCTTAGAATCCATGCACAAGAACGCAGATTTGAGTACTGACACTCTAATGTGCATAGACAAAATTAGGCCAAACTCATGTATGTATGTATGATTCCGTTCCTTAAACACTATATCATATAACGAACCATCACTTCAAAAACCAGCTCAGGACCTGCTCTGACAAAAACGTGCAGTTCTCTGTTGACCGCATATTTGACATGACCCATGTACATGAAAATCGTGGATGCAGCCAGAATGCTTGTTGCTATATCCATACAAACGGTTATAGTCGCGTCGCTGCAAAATGATAAGGACGAAATTGGCCATTGATACCTTTAGAGATGTATATGTAGTTTTTGAAAGAATCAAAGATTTGACTAATCAAAGAGCCCAGTCGCTAAACCACCATTTTTGCATTCTCTCGATAAACGCAAAGCTATTTGATTAGCAGACCTCGGAAAGCTTTAATTTCTGAGAGAGACCTGAAGGAGAATATTTACAAAAGGACAAACGTGTCCACCACCACCATACAAGATCATTGGCTGAGAAATTCAGAAGGATAATGTATGGAGTGGTCATCAACTTCCAAAGTATATCGGAAGGTTCTTTCCCATTCATAATAATTCATATTACTTTCCCAGTCACTGCATTACATTTCATTAAGTAATAAAGCAGCATAATATTGACACTAGCTTACAAGGAATTTTTTAAAGCACTTACTATACTATTCTCCTATTAAAAGGATTATGACTAGCGCACGTTAAATGCACTCCAAATCCAGCACCAGTACTGTAAAACACTTGCTCTGCAGCTTTCCACCACGTCTAACAAATATGTGTGCATTGCGAATAAATAATTAATGTTAAATTCGCTTAAAAAGCTTAAGATATTATGGGGTAAAATCTTTAAAGGTTACTTCTGCATTCCAAAGTTTGGAAATATCAGGGTTGTATAGTTCTTGAAGGCCGTTCCAG
>JAQIXX010005873.1:0-13160 GCA_034700605.1 Willowsia nigromaculata
GTCGAAGTCGTCGTCGGCTTTTTCCTTCCATTCCATCACAAATTGAATCGAACAGAATCATAAGTATCAGTGAGAAAAAGAGAGAGAAGAGACACACAAAAAAATTACAATTGGTTATGGAAGGGACCCGGCGATTTAGTCATTACCTATTCTATCATCAAGGCTGAGAGACTATCGTTATAAGAAGATATGATAATATATCTATTTAGAGTTTTTAATTGTGAATATTCAACCATTAAAATTCCACCTATGACCTATATCAAGTATTTCGCTGCTACAAGTCTCGTTATTGTTAAGTTTAGAAAATGCTGATTTAAGTGGCATACATACCAAAAAATGAAATTAAAGAGCCCTGGTTTTAAAGTAACTTTTAGATAATAATCTTTATTCATTTATTTCTTATAACCTATTTAAATTTTAGAAATAACTATCAGATCTAAATATAAATATTATCAAATCATAACAAGCAACTCATACAAAAAAAACCTTTAAAATAATTCCAATTTTTCCTAAACTAAATAATTCATCTCAAAACCGCTGACCAAACCCTTGATTCTGATTTTGATTCTGATGATTGGGGTTCTGTTGATGGTAATGCTGATGCATCATCGAATTTCCCGAGTGCTGCATATGATTTCCTGAGGGTCCATGATTTCCATGTGTCTGGCCTTGATGACCGTGTTGCCCGGTCATGCCATAGCCTCCACCTCCTCCTCCATGATTATGGTTTCCTGGCTGGTTTCCAGACTGATGTCCATGTCCACCCTGTTGTCCAGTATTGTTCTGGTCCATTCCTGAAGGATTCTGTCCTTGGTGGCCTGGGTGACCCATGCGGATTCTCTTGGGATCTGGAGGACCATTGTTTCCCTGGTTTTGGGACTGCTGTTGTTGATGTACTTGTTGCTGCTGTTGTTGAACAGTCTGTTGTGGTTGAGGTGGGCGCTGCTGCATCTTGTTTTCAGTCTTTTCCTCTTGCTTTGCTACTTTCACTTGATCGTCGTCTGTAAGAAATTCTCGCTTCGGGTAGGGAATAGGACATCCGGCAAATACGTCAGCGGTTGGAAGAGGATCTTCGGAAAAGTAGGGGTCCATGAGGGCTTGCTCGGATGTGATTCTTTTGGTGGGGTCCATGAGTAACAATTTTTGTAGCTGAAATTACAGTCAAAAGACAAGCGGCATTTACTAACAGTTCATTTTCAACTGAAATGCTAATCATTCACTTGCGTATTTTTTATGTTACAACTTACGAGAAGGAATGCTTTAGATTCAGGTTTGATTTTGTGACGATCCATGTACTTGATCAAACTACAGTTTTGGTAGTTTGTTCGCTTGAAGTCTTTCAAAAGAGTAGGATGCTCCGGCATTTTTCGAATATCCTCCCACTCCTTGTCTTGAGGGAAGCCCATCACATTAAAAATTCTGTGAAAACGAAATCGAAAGAACTAAAACTTACGAAAAATATTTTAATGATTGCCGTTTATACTAGGGAAATATTTTACAAACCTGTCTAATTGGTCATGATGATAAGGATTCGAAGTTTTGATATCTTCTTGTCTGCAGTGAAAGATTGGCTCGCTTGTCTGAAAGTCCGCAAAAAAACAAAGAATTATAATTACAATATTACAAACAACATAAATGAAAGAGCATTGTCTTTTGATAAAAAAATGCTTACCAAAAGTTCAGCAAAGATGCAACCAATTGCCCAAATATCTGAAAGAATATTTACAATTTTAAAAACTAATTTTATGAATTCAATCAGAAAAGTTTATACCCTTTAACGAGAGTCATACCAATAGCTTTGGTATAGTGCCTAGCTCCTAACAGTAGTTCAGGGGCACGATACCAAAATGTGACCACCACAGGATCCAAATCTGCCAACGGTTTCAACGGTGAGTTAAATAATCGAGCAAAACCCATATCTGCAATTTTCACACGTCCTCGTTCCGGTCCCTCGCCCATCACCAATATATTAGCTGGTTTCTATAGTAACAAAAAAGCCAATCTTACAATAATCTTTTCAAAATCAGGACTGTAATTGTGTTCTGTAAAATCTTTCACTCTTCTTTATTTCTGTCATACCAAATCTCTGTGAAGAACCCAATTGTCATGAAGATAATGAATTCCCTGGAGAATCTGGTGAAGAAGTGATTTCACCATTCCTTTCGGAACCATCACAGACTTTTTGGAAGCTTTAGCAGCCCGATGGTACTTAATAATGTGCCAAAGGTCATGTTCCGCATAGTCAAACAAGAGCCAAACCTTCCTATCATTATGTGAAAGGAACACTTTCTGCAGGCAGATCACATTCGGATTTTTCAGCTCACGCAGTAACTGTAGATATTTTTATAAATCACGCAAATCTTCCATTAAAATCGACCAGCAAGTTTAAAACCACATTAAATAGCCCATTTCAATTATATTATCTCCTCACCGCAATTTCACGACAAGCAGACATCGACAATCCAGTCCCTTCAATTTGCTTCAAGGCATAGTCCCTGTTATCATTTCGTCCGTTTGTCGGATTCGGCACCCTTCAAAAATCAAAGAAATCAATTTAAATACAAATACGCTCAGCATTCAACTACACCCTTCACCTTATCTGCATGTGATAACCTTACCCATCCTTTCTACGAGCTTTGTACACATGACCGTAAGTCCCTCTGCCCACTTTGCAGCCTTCGTAATCAAACCAGTCCTCCACTTTCACCCTCTCATTCGACGTTTTTAACTTGAACTCGTAATCCATCATCTGAAAGCCTAAAAAATGTTACTACCCGGGCGAGAATATAAACCTGTCTGGACCGGAAGGATGAGAGCCTTCTTTTTATTTTGAACTACTTTTTAATTGCTTTCGAGGCTTATCTTCGTCAAAAAAGAACAAAGAATGTGACGTTTATCAACGGTGAAAAGGAACCTTGTTTTTTGTCAAACTGCCAAATCAAACCTCTAATTTACTGCGGAGCTAGTTAATTTACATTCACCTTTCCCTAGACAATGAAATGTGCCCACAAACAACAGAACAATTACTAAAATAACTGATAATTAGTTAAAGTCAAGAATCAAGAAATGTCATTTCCTTCAATAAATCCAAAAACATTGAACAGGTGAGCTGGGAGAAAACATCACTCAAATCAAAACATTGATTGCCTGCCTGCATGAAAGAAAGCGGAATGAATGTACCGACGTATGGGGCCGTTCATGTTTCTCGAGTCGCTTCTCCAACACTACTCATATATCTCAAGGGGGTGGGGAGTATCATTTGATGGGAGCTTTTATGTGTGACTGGCCCCATATCAAAATAGTGCATGAATGTATAGACAACAACAACGCGAGAGTGTAGAAAGAAGCACGTAAAAATGCATCAAAAAGAGTGTCCAGCTCAGAGTGAGAGAGGCAGTCAATGTCCAGAACTCAGAATCAGATGGGTTATCACGTTATCAGAAAAGCTGAGCAAAGAAGAAGACTTGAGATAAGATAAGGATAAGCACAAGACGAGAGTCCGTGTGACACGAATTCTGGATATTCTGGATAAGGTGAAGAAAGAAGCCAGAAAGAGTTACGCTTTATTAGTGACTACCAATTCTAAAAGTAAGTGCTTGGTTTTTTAGACTGAATGTTAAAAAAGGACTTAAATATTTTTGGCGTCTTGAATTGAAGATTTTAGAGGTGTAAAATAATTTGCAATTGAATGTGTTTTGCAGGAAGTAAAAGCCTGGAGCAGGAGTAATGCGAGATTAATGACATGCTGAAATCGGTGAGTGGAGTGGCGTTTTCTTAGTGAGGAGGCAGTGCAGTTGTTCCGCAACTTACAATTAGTGGTTATCTTGACGCTCAACCCTGGAAAATGAAGAAATACCAGCAGTTACTGATTGTGTCCCTGGGACTGGTCAGTTTTATTTGTTTCCTCATCTACAAGCATGAGTATGACAGGCTTCGGAATGTGCTGGAAGTGCTAGAGGTGTTTGGAACCCCTCCATCCGCTGGAGGTAGTCAGAATGTTGGTGCCCTTCGTTCGCATCCGTTAGAAGTGAATCACAATCCAGCATTAGGTGCTGGCTCAATCAACGAGCTAAACTTGGGTGGAGGAGGTGGCAATGCTCAGCTAGCTTATGATGCCAAGAATGATCCTGGGAATCCACCTCTTTTTGAGGACACATTTGTCTTGAAGAATGGACACGGTGTGAGACCACCGGATAATGAGGAGGGAGGTGGTGTTGGAGGAGGAGGAGGCGATGACAAGGGGAGGAACAACAAAGGCAATGTGATCCAGAGCCCGATGCAGCAGGGTCAAGGCAGTGGTGAAGTGGTCGATAACATGATCGACGAAGGAGGAGGTGGGGGCGGAGTCATTGGAAAGTTTGGTGCTTTGAAAGCAAACAAGAAATCTGCGCAGCGGCAGCCTCAGGACAGTATTTTTAAGGAAAAACAGCAACCTTTTAAAGAGCAAGGCAACAATGAGGTGTAGCGAATAATGAGATTTTCATGTATGCATTTTTTGTAAAATAGTCAATTAGTCAATGATGTTATTTCTGTTGTTATTTTGTCGTCATTCAATCAGTAACCTAATGTAAATTTTAAATGACATGTGTGGTGTGACAGGCAGACTTTGAGATTCCTCTTGGTCACTGTAGATCTTAAATGAGCTGGACAATGACAATTTTGCAATATGCTTCGACAACCCTTTTTTAAACAATTTTAACGTGTCAGCAAACAAGCTTCTACATTATTAGAAAAATTATAATTTATTTCCGTTTTTAAGTACATATCTCAGTAATAAGCTATTTAAATAAGATAAATGATGTGTGTAAAAAGTTTTGGCTCATTCATCGTTGCCTTAAAAAACGAAGAACAAAAATTATTCTACCAGCTTTTTATGTCATTAGTTGTAATTAATTAATTATAATATTATGTAGGTAAACCAAACTGAATGTGTGGCTTGAGTTGTTATTTCATTATTTTCTTCGTGTCTGGTGTGACTGGTGTAATTGTAAAAGTAGTAACTAATTAATAGTTATGTATAAGGACACCATGTTTTGTAAAAATTTTACATGCTCTTAATAACTCTTACGATACGAACTATGCAACGGTTTTAATTACTATTTATAGTCCAAACAGACACCTTACTTTTACCTATTGAGCAGCTAAAGCTAAAATGAACTAGATGTCTATGTAACGTAGGTTACTTCGGATAAAAAATTTTGAACAAGAAGATGTGAAGATAATGACAATAACTAAGGGTGACTTACTTAATTAGATGAATTCAATCAGTCAGATAAGTTGTTTTTGCTCTGTTCTCTCCTGAGTTAGTGAAACGCACCCGAGAATGAAAATAAATGCATTTATAGGTTGTTCTGAATTAATTTTTAAAACCTCTATTATCTCGTAACTGGTAAATCTGTAACTGTATACACTTCTATTGAGATTAATTACCACTAATACTAATTATAGTGAAAACGACAGCACCAGAAACCATCTGAAGAGTTTGTTTCCACGACTTTTGGGAAAAGCCAATCCAAATATTTTTTATTGATTCGTTTGATTGGACGAATCGTGCCAAAAATTCTCGCGGAATTATTATTCTTGATAAGTATACTATTATTGCAGAAACCAAAATTAATTTTAGATGTGTTGTTGAATCGTATTCGTAGCATTGTTATTTGTTGACTTTCTTGAATATGATAAGAGATTATTTGTTGAATAAAGATGACCGTTGATATTATGATTATTAGTTAATGATACTTATGATTTGTGAGTGGTTGGATAAGCAATTAAGTGAAATGATTCATATTCCTTCCTGCTCTTCTAGTCCATTCATTTATTTTGATTACTTTCCATCTTTATTTCGTATATCATCCTTACTCAATAATTTATAATTGCGCAGATACATAATCATTTCATACATAAACACCGTTTCATTTTGTAATTATAAGAAAAATGACTTGATTACATTTAACTATATTTCTAACTGATAACCAAACAAATTATAAATGGGAAATAGGCAAGTACATTATTGCCTCTCATAAAACTACTTTTGTATTTAATTTTTTACACACAGCAACAACGTAATGAATAATAGTAGTTAACAAATAACTAAAAAATAGAATATGATCAATTTCCTCAATCTAAAATAAAGCCATATTTTTGAGACTTCAGACTTTGCCATATCGAGGAATTAGTGAATGAGACATGAATAGATAACGAAAATTGACAGCAGAATATTATTTTTAATTATGAATTTTGAATGTGACATAAGTTGACCATGAATAGTTGCAATTGAGTTGAGAATTCCTTTTTCGTACCTTTTTACTATCTTACAATTTTATACATTATAATTCTCTTGTTTAGAAAATAATGCAAACCCTTTCGCAAATCACGAAACAACAAAAATTAAAACGCAAGAATGGAAGTGTGATTAAACCCTAAATAGATTTACATTGTATAAATTCTTTACTGCTTAATTTTCTGAATCAGAGCGGAATTTGAAAGCTTAGCGGACTCGATAGTCTGAGACTTATCAGTGAGCTCGATGTTCGGGAAGAGGGTGAGGACGTAGTTAACACTGGCGTACTGAGGTCTGGCGCTGCAAAATAGAAATAAAACAATGGCACATAATCATATAGTCGGTTAGAAAACCTTATTGTTAATGACCGAAGTACTACAACACATTAAACCGTAATTCAAGATTTACTTACACGTTGATAAAGCTATGAAGATCGTTAACGGTATGAGTTTGGTTAAACCGGGCTATAAGTCTAGAGCCGTCCGCAAGTCTAAACTGAATGCTTGTTGTGGGCGCTCCCTCTGTCAATGGGACTTGCTCACGAGCAGCGGTCTCACTAGCTTTCCTATCTGCCTCTGATTGTGGACCGGTGCCACCAACCACAGCAGGAGCAGGGCTGTAATATGTAATGAAACGAGTTAAGAGAAATAGAGTTAAAGTTTAAAGTGGTACAGAACAGAATCATTTTAAAATATTTAAATATGGTTATCACAAGCAATAGCTTATAATGATTGGACTTTGTTTATTTGAACTTCAAATACCTTCCAAGAGTCTGGCCTTTTCCAGTGAAGGCTCTGGCATGAGTCTTTGGTGGAATATAGTCCTCATGTCTCTTATCTTCCATGGTCATGTCGATCTCGCGACCTTGAAACTCTCGAATCAGTTCTCTTGGCACCTCGCCTCGTTTCACGGAACTAAGAAAGTCCAGATTGGCAGGATCCTGATAGCTACGTAATGGACCCTCATTGACAGTAAAGCCTGTACTCCACAAACGAAGGACCACTTCAACTTGAGATTTCTGGTTGGCATTGCTCACGTTAGAGGATGATGAGCCGACAGTCTCTCCCCCTTCGGCGGCATCCCCAAGTTTGTAGCCTGCACCAGAAAAAACTCCTCCGCCACCGCCTCCCTGCTGGGATTTTTTCTTAATCATTTGAGGTGGACCCTCTACCTGCTGCGCTCCAGCTCTAAATTCAGAAAACATTACATTAATTACTTCAAACTGAACAACTTTAACTGCAATATTTAACAGCTACGTATCGTAGTTGTAGTGAATTACTTACTCTCTTGCTCTTTTAAACATCTCTGCTACTAATTCGTCTCGACGGCGAGGAGGACCCAATACTTGCTGCCCACTGGATTGGGATCCACCAGCGTAAAAAGCTTGACCCTTGTCCTCTTCTTCAGAGCTTTCATCATCAGACTCCTGGTTCCTTAACGCACCGAGAGTCATAATTCCGCCAGTCCTGCAAACAAAACAACTAGCTCATCAGCACAAGTCTACAACATTAACCGTAATACTGACAACTGACTGACACTCAAGTTTTAAACCTAATATTTACCTGGGACCCGCAGGTTTCTTAGCTTTCTTTGGTTTAGGCTTGCTAGCAGCTTCCGCCGCATCTGCCGCCGCAGCAGCCCCACCTGGAGGCATCATTTGCCTCAGCATTCCTTGCAAATTTTCCTGTAACCTTTGTCGCGTTTCAGCATCTACTTCCGGGTCAGAGTCTTCGTTCCCTTGACCCATAGCTTCAGGTTCTGGCTCCCCTTCGAAAAAGCTTTGTGTCGCCAACTTTAAAATAAACAAATAGTGTAAGTATCTAATTCTCACACATTATTCCAAAATAACCCCATTTTATTCCATTCATTATTAACACGCAAACAATATTAAAATTTATTTACCTGAAACTGCCACCCAGACGCTTCCAAATAGAACCTTGCCCTTTCTTCATCCACACCCGTGATTTCACGGAACTGTGCTACCAAATCCTCGTTCGCTTCAGACATTGCGGATATTCTTCAAAAATTAAATAAAAATTAACTTATAAACTATTTCTCACATTCATTTATGTATCTTCACCAAACACCAGCAACAAACATGTGTGTAATGAGATGTAAGATAGTAAGATTACGTAACAAACTCAAATCTCACTATCATCATTAAAACTGTCAAAAATTAACTAAAACTATCAATTTTTAACTACCGTTAATATTTACAATTTATTAGCTGGGGTTTAGCAAAACTAACGGTCTTACTTTAATTCCAAACTTGCAACTTGATAATTTTCTTGATTCCTTCTCAAAACTCAAATGTTTATTATGATTAGCCTTCAACTTCAACTCCACCACATACAGTTGTTGTTCTGTTAACTTTTTAATTACTGGTTATATTTTAAAAATCTAAATTCAATTTCGCGAATCGCCGAAGAAAAACCAAAACAAAAATTCGCGAGCAATTTTGGTGAGCTGTTGAGAACGCGAGAATGCGAAAATGACAGAGCGATTATTTTGCTGCTGTTGGCTGACTTGACTATGCTATGCTATCACAAGTTCACAAGAAGTGCAAAAAAAACTCTGAAAAGGAGAATACTCTTTTGACTTGTAACAAGACAGCAAGTCAGCTGGTCCCATTCTGCGTGGGTCCCCCAATCAGTACTAAAAGCGCCAAGGTTGAAAGAAGTTCTTTTGGCCGTGCATAAACACAAGCAGGTAAACAAACAGAGATACTCGAGAAGCTCTCGCGATTGCTATTTCTCGAACACCTGTTTCCAGCTGGGTCATTGGAAAGCGTTGATGGAAAATAATGCCAAGGATTTGTGGATCATTTAATTGTTAATTGTGTGGTTATTCATTAGTTTTAGTTCAAAATGAGTAACATTTATATTCAAGAGCCGCCGACGGAGGGGAAGGTAAGACGGTTAAATTAACTGCATCGATAAGATGGAGGGATTGTCGTCGTGTCTTAATATTTTGTGGTTATCTTAATGTTGTTGTCTTTTGTGTACTTACAGGTTTGTTTGGAAACCACTGCTGGAGATATTGACATCGAGTTGTGGTCGCGGGAGGCTCCGAAAGCATGTCGCAATTTTGTTCAGTTATGTTTGGAGGGATACTACGATGGAACTATATTCCATCGGCTTGTGAAAGGCTTCATTGTTCAGGGAGGAGATCCCACTGGAACTGGTACTGGGGGGAATTCCATTTGGGGAAAGACTTTTAAAGTGAGTAAACATAATTAAATGTCAAGCTACACAGATAAATTGCATTGATGAAACAGTAACCGTAACTTGTTTTATTGGTTGTTTTATTCCCTTACAGGATGAATTTCATTCAAGACTGAGATTTGTTCGTAGAGGTCTGGTGGCAATGGCAAATGCGGGGAGGGATGACAACGGATCACAGTTCTTCTTCACTTTGGGGGCTACGCCAGAACTTCAGAATAAGCATACAATATTTGCGAAAATTGGAGGAAATACGATTTATAATATGTTGAAGTTGGAGGATGGAATGACGGATGAAGTAAGCGTTATGTTACCATCAAGCTCGAGATAATATTGACTTATTTATCTCAGTTATATTAAATTTTGTGTGTATGTTTTATCTTTTCAGAATGAAAAACCATTGTATCCTCACAAGATACTCAAAACAAAAGTATTAAGCAACCCATTCTCAGATATTGTGCCGCGAGAAACTATCAAGAAGATTAGAGATGATAAGAAAGAAAAGAGCAAATCCAAGGCTGCTGCAACAAAGTTAGTTGAGAAAACGCATTCATGATTATAGTTTGCTGATTTACCTAGTCTTTGAATAATCTATGTATTCTGTATTTATGAACTTTTCTGCTTTCTAGGAACTATAAGCTTTTAAGTTTTGGCGAGGAGGCAGAAGAGGATGAGGAAGAAACAGATGAGGTCAACAAGAAATTCTCTGGCAAGAGTAAATCCATTCATGATCTGGCCATAGATCCAAAACTGAGTGCCCAACCTGCAGTTGAGACTTCCACATCCGGGAAGGATAAACGCAGGTCTTCAGCTGATGAATCGTCTTCGTCTGATAAGGAGGACGACAAAGATGTTGGCAAGCGACATAAAAAGAAATCCAGGCGAGATTCACAAGTAGCTAGTGACGACGAGAAAAGTAAACGGAGAGAAAAAGATGTTCAGTCCGTACGAGATAAGCTGAAACGTAAAGAGGAAGAGGCTGCAAGCTCATCCTCTTCCAAGAAGAAAGATAAGGACTCATCAAAACCGAAGAAAGGTGCTGACGACGACGATGACGACGAGGAAGAGTACTATCTGGGGAAAGATGAGAAAATGAAGCAAAAGAAGAAAGTGGAGGATCTTCGCAAAGAGTTCAGAGAGTTAAAGAGATCCATGAAACGTGAAAAAAACGCACAGGATGAGGAAACCGCAGCCGCGTCAAAGGACGCTGAAGACAAAGCAGCAAAGCTAGCCCAAGATAATAATGTCATCAAGGAGTTTCTCAGTGAGCAGGAAAAGTACAAGAATATGAAAGCCAAGGCACCGAAGAAAGGAGAAGACCGTGAAGCCATCACATTAGCGCTGCTGGCCAAGTTCAAAAGCAAAATTGAAACGGCAAAAGAAACGTATGGGGAACCGCCTCCTCTCCCAGTGGGAGGAAAAGGAGACAAGGAAGAGGGGGAGGAGGACGATGCTGAGGATGAAGATAAACCAGATGACATTTCATGGTATAAAAGCTATCACTTTTTTATTTTCATAATTTCATTAGTCAATATTAAGTCCTTGTTTTAACATGCATGTTCTCACAATGCCCCTTCCAGGTTGGCCAGGAAACTGAATTACGAGACGAGTAAGGAAGCTGTCCTCGCCAAAGATGCAAATCTAAAATCTGACGACTGGTTTGACATACACGATCCCAGAAACTCGCTGTCAAAACGAAGACGTGAAAACAACAGTCAAGATTCAAAGGAGAAAAAGAGGGCAAGAATCAACAACTAAAAAATGTTTATTGTTTTTATTTAACTGTTATTTTACATCTCTTCCATATATTTTGTTCTAAAGTCCATTCAGACTGAATCGAAGATTATCTCACTCACGTCGTTACATATTTATTATCAAGTTATAAGATACGAATCCCTATCAAGTAAAGATAAATCACGCAGCGCTTGAATAAAAATCAAGAGCTCTCTGGAAGAACGCTGATCCAGCCAATTTTTTATACACATTTTTTTGTCTAATTTCATGTGTGTTGCTCTTGCAATGCAGCATTCAAAGAAAGGATTGTATACCTACCAGTTCTTTTGCTTCGAGAATAATGAGCTGTATTTTGAACCAAACACTGCAGTGCAGAGTGGTTACTACAACATGATGATATGCTTTACGCTTTCATGTTTAGAAAATTTTACAGAGAAAAATGCGTACATGCATAAACAGAGTTGGTTCATTTGCTGATGTTCAAACTATTTGTCTTGTAATGTCACAGTCACAAGCATTTCATCCATGCTTGCATCTCATATTACATACGAGGAACAACAGAATACCCACACATTTTACAACAATTTTATTTTTTGAAATGAAACATTTGCATGTTTGTTAGTGTTGGTTTCCTTTTCATGTAGCAAATTCTAAAGAACAGAAGATTGCATATTGCATGTCAATTTTAGAATATAGGAATTGGGAATGTAGGAGGCGTGCTAAATTTGTTTTGACAAAAGACATCAAGTCTGAACATAATGTTTGCTTTTTCTGAACACTAACATCTAATTATGGAATGCAGGATGATTCGTTGTTTTCATGTTTCCTCTCTGACTAATGAAGAGTTTTGTGACTAGTTTAGTGTGGAAATACGCAGTAAAGCGAGCAGGAACAGGAAAGCAGAGATCAATATTATTTAATTGACAGAGAGCATTTGTTTGATGTGATGTGTGCTACTTTTATAATAAAAACTTGTATGGATACGAATCTACTTGACTATGGTGATTCATACGTAATTAAAGAAATCTATCCAAATTCCCTTGTTCTTTCTTATGCGTAGGAGCGTAGCAACAGCGTAGATACGTACCGAATGCATACATTAATAGGCCTTGCAAAATTGACTACTTGTTTGTCGTTTTGGTGTGTGAAGTGATGAAGTGAAGCTACATGAATTCCTGGGGAGTTCAGCCTCAGAGATCAAGACTCAGAAAGCAACAAGAGATCTCATAAGACTACCAATATCAGCCATCGTGGTACGATAATGTTTAGTGTTGGAATTATTGGAGCCACATACCTACACACAATTCATGCAACATTTTCCTCAGAGAATTGATTTCGTCAATGTTTACAAAAAAAGGAAAGAAAGCATGGCCAAAATTGATGCAATTCACACTCACACAATGGCACTTGCATAACAATCTCGAATCTCGATCTCGATTGAATTCATGCAATATGCTCATGGACAATTTCATTCTGCTGCTGTGACACGGAATTCTTTGGCAAGAAAATTGTTGAGTTAAACGAAAAAGTTCTTTATCAATTGTTATCGATAGTTTCAGTATACATAGTTTAGTTTCTCGGTACTGGTATTTGTAATAGGTAAAAGCAGTTGTGCAAACAGTGCCAAGCATTTAATTGTGTCAGTCAGTGCTTCTCAATGCCAAACACTCAAAATCGTCTAAGCAAACAAAAGCAAAAATGTGAAAATTTATATGGCACAGAAATACAATTAGCGAGTGAAAGTTGAAAACTGACAACTAATCTATAAGTTCGTTTTACTGTGGCACATCTTGCATGCATGCCTGAGGCTTTTGGGAACATATAAACGGAAGTAAAGCTTAGGCCTTTGTTTGTACTTAATGCTTCCACCTCGAGCTACTTGGAAAGTAGTGGACTCTTTCTTTTCACACGATGACCCTGTGTCT
>JAQIXX010005874.1:0-13159 GCA_034700605.1 Willowsia nigromaculata
ATTCCAAAATGTAATTTGATGTTGATGTAAGTTTTGACAGACTCAAAATCGCCCAGTTACCCTTTCAGCTTATATGCATCAGCGTGGACGATAAGAAGCTTACGTTTTCTCAGTATTACATTGACACAGACGGGTAGCCAAGCCACTACTTGAACAATTGTGCTCATTCAGAAATGAAATATGACGCTAAAACATCCTTCTCTTTTTCTAAGGGAAAAGGCAAAAAGCAAAATTAGATTCTACAGTGAGCCATGTGGTGAACCCAATTTGTCACGTCCCTGGAGAAAACCTTCTCATTTTTTCCAACAAAAAATGACCCCTGACTTTCACCAACAAGATGTATAACTCTTCCCTTAGTCATGTATCAACTCGGATTTGTAAATGGACAGGCCTGATTCTGATGCTACATGTTAAAATGCTGGTAAAACTTTCAAGTAAACTGACAGTTATGTTTCACAGCTTGACTCTATTATGCATCAATAAGGCAATTGAACTGAAGGGCATCAAATATTCAATATGCATAGTTGACGAGATATAAATATGAAAAATACTACAAGAAAATGCAAAGAAAAAGTCAAGATATTTGTCTCTTTCAAGTTGAAAGTTTCAACCCTAAAGGCATTTTTTGAACTGAAAAAACTTGTTTTTGAAACGTTGTATTTGAATACATTTTGCGTATTTATGTACAGGAAAAATGATTTTATTTTGAGTCTCGTATTTAGAGTGCAGGTAGCATGCATACCGAGTTTTTCAGGTGTTTCGAGAAAACATTAACTTTACACAGTAAAGCTAATCATTGACAAAACTTTACCATCATATATGGTCTTACGGCTGTTGCTAGGAGATATAGAGTGGAGGCTTAGCATTTTCTCTGGGTGAGTATGAATTCACCTGAAAAACGTTGAAATATATGCCTATGAAGTGTCATGCTGAAGCTTCATGATTACATGTTCAATTAGTTAGGAGGGATTTTGTTGAAACATCAAAACAACAGTCAGTCCATCCAGGTAAGCACAACTTGTAATGCCAGTGCTAGAATGTAATGTCCAATTAGCCGAAATGACTTGGCTGCTTAAAACCGACACCACATCCAATTTCGCTTCAAGTTCTCTTATTCCTTGATCCTTTCTTTTTCCGTGTTGCGGGTTCTGTTGATGTGTTGTGAAAGATAGCAAGTACAAACATTTTCCAACGCACACAACAGATAAAACGGAAGAGTAGGACTCCAATTACAGATAACATACGGGTAGACTATCATTCTGTACTATTTCATTTCAAGGAACCAAAACTACTCGTGAACTACAGTAAACAAGATATTTTCCCCAGAATGAGCTCATATGAAAGAGTATTTTGCTTCCAAATGGGATTGTTTTATTTTCTGGATCAATGCGCTGGGTAATCTCTCACGTTTGATCCCCTCTTTTACAAAACGTCAATATTGCGCTTATGCCATTCAAGCTTTGTAACTTTAATTTCACCGGCTTCGTTTCCGAATCTACTTTTTTATATTAGTACATTGCTGGACGCATTACTAAGCATAAAGGTAACATATATAAGCATTTACAAATGGTAATACACCGTTGTTACATTTATCAATGCTTAGCAAATATATGATAATATGAAATTTGAGACTTCCTACTCCAATATGAAGGAAACCTTGAATTCAACGAAAATACTAGCAAAAATATACCGACTAAGATCATTATCTTTCTTTTATTGTCTTACGTCAACTCAAACATATCAAGTGTGTCAGAGAATTTCTAAAATCAACCACAATTTAATTTAAGTGCTTGTCTAAATTTACAAAATACATTCATTCATTAAGTAGCACTTTTAAGTACCAGGACAAACATTAAACTATGTGAACGTATTTCAAAAACTAAGTTGAAGCCCCTTAAGCTTTTAAACTATTACAAAATGAAAATTCAAGTTTTATAATTTTTCATATTATTTGAGTTACATGCACAACAAAATTAATAACGTAGACTAAACTAGACAATGTAACAGCTTTTTACACTACAGTATTTTTATCATTATCATGGTTTCTATTTGTTCAGATGAGTAAATGTTTTTGTAAGAAAATTTAGCACGCAAGAATGCACACATCTGAATAAAACTTGAACGACAATAAAACAACGCGAAATTGCTTTTATGTTCCTAGGAGCTAAACCACTACTCAAAAGTTTTAATTAGATATTGCGCAAACAGACTTGCTCCTGGGCTGCTGCTTCTTTGGCAACTGATGCGTAAATGACTGGACTACTTTCTTTCGCAGTCATTTATTTCAATGAAAACTTTCCCAACGTTTTATTCAGCAAGACAGTGGTTGAAACATCTTACGTCTTCTTATTGAAATCAGATGAGATAATTAGACCTTTGTGCTGTTTTCAAGTGCCATAAGCTCTCTCAGACTTCAAAATATTAATACGCCTTCCTCAAATAAATTGGCCTCCAGTTAAAATTACCTATGCTGTTTTACTTTTTTGAAATATTTTTGCAAACTGATTTTTGCGCATCTTAAGAGACTTTTTCCAAATTGTAAAAATGTTTTGAGCTTTACATCTATACAAAGATTTTGCGTTGTTACGTAGTTTAAATATGAAAAACTAAACTATCTAAAATTGTATCTCGTATTTTGTGTTTTATGAAATTCAAACCTATGAACAAAGTCATCGAGGAACTATTGATAAGTCACTGTGTGCTGCGACAGGATAAAAGAGCTATGAGATTTCTGTCTGAATCACGTATAAAATTGGAGACCTGATTTTTTAAATTGAATTTTGAGAACATCGTAAGTCTTGACATAAAATTTTATTTCAGTCGTAAAAACTGAATCATAAACGTAAAGCAGATTTCCCTTTTCCGGTTGATATGTGAGGAACTTGCTCAAAGAAATTTTGTCAGAAATGCTACGATGTTAGTATTGTTCATGTTGAGTGTCAAGAGCGTACTTCCACGAGTTACATATCTCGTCCTACTAGATCTTTAGTTTTTCCTTAGAAATTCTTCTCATCCCCTTTTCCTTTCTCCTATTCTAAACTCAGCATCTGAAAGAATGTATTCTAATTCGAAGAAAGTAGCCTTACCTCTTTTGAAAGTGAAAGGATTGCAGTAGTAGAAAGCAAGATATGAAGATGTAGTGTTTATCTAATTATCCTAGAAAACCTTAAAGCATTTCCACAAGTTTCCTCAAAGACCTTACAAACTTTTCCTGAATGAAAAGGAAGAAATACATGAATGGATTCATTCATGAATGAAAAGTCAATTCAAATTGCGAATAACATTTCTCGACACTCTACTCATCAGTTGATGCAAACATAAGATATTTTGAAGGATTTGTCTGAACTTTGATGTCAAATGTTTATCTGTTTTGTATTGACAACTTGAATGGGTAAAGGACTTTAGTCGGTTTTTCAAGTTAACAATGGGCGTTATATCTATGTGAATTAGGTAATGTCATGTTTGCAAAGCACATTTGAATTGATGGGCAATACAGTTTCATTTTATATAGCTAAAGCGCTTTAATTAAAGAAGTAATCATATTACAGATATGGGATGAAAAGATTAGTACATTTGTCATACAATTGAGTCGAAGTGAAAACTGCAAGTGTACATAGCAAAATTTTCTCTAGAACATAAATAAAAGCAATATTTTGAAATGGCACTACAAATTTTTATCATTCACCAGTCCATTGATATAGCTACAGTTATGGGAATGGGAATTGAAGAAAACGGAAAAGATTTTTTTTATGAATTTGGTATTGCATAATTTGTAACCTATGTAATTTGAATGCTAGCCAGTGTTTCCTAGACATTTCACGATGGTGTGTAAATGAATACCTTGATTCAGTGTAGGACAAAATTGGCTATTATAATAAAATATGTAGAACCATATTTTACTAAAACAGTAGCGTCTCGTGTAGCCCATGCAAAACTATCCTGTCTCCACAGAATCTACTGAAGCTTGGTGTGGAAAAGAAGAAGTGGAAAAGTGCCCTTTGATCAAGCTAATAATAATAAATTTTGAGACATCCTTTCCACAAGTTTCCTTTTTAGCTCCAGCCGACACATGAAAGTCAAAAGAAGGAAATTAAAACCTCTCAATAAATTTTGTCTTCTTTTTAATTCAAGCTAGTCAAGAAACGGCCACCATTCTTTGATGACAATGAATGCTTGACTTTAAGACCATCTCGCAGGGTCTCTTGTAAAACATTCAAGAATATTTCTGCTGCAGCTGTATAAATTTTAAAGAATTATGAGAGACTCGAATTGTAATTTTGGTTCCTTAAAAATACTGTGGAATTTGCAATTAAATTGAAAGTGAAAATATGTCCACGCGCAGTTTCCCAAAACAGAAAGTTTTAAAAACCTTAAAATTACTTGTGATATTGTCTTTAGGGATCATTCTATAATGTAGAATTTAAAGTCAAATGAGAGGATAAATACTTATATGTTCCCTATTAACTTCCAACGGATTTGGTAAAAACAGAGACATTGTAAAACATACATTTACATTTCTGTCTGGGTAAACATAATGTGTCACAAGATATTTGAAAATTATGAATCAGTTCAAATCAAGCTTCCAAGTTTCTAACAAATCAGCACAAAATACAGGTTTCAACCTTCTTTCTATACTTTTTCCTACATATTTTTGTGAATGATATAATAAACTATCCGAATGTGTGCAGTGAGTCAAGTTGTACCCATTATTCCAAAGCATTTTGAGTACGCTTTCACTAGACTATGAGTAGGTATACTATTTACATGGCTCATAGAAATATGATAACTGAGATAGTGAGATATCATAACAAATGGTGAACAAACATTTTTTATCTCTCTATCTTGAATTCTTCAAGCTTGAGGAAGCACGCACAAGAGACCCACCACAAAAGCACATTGTTATTTTCTACTGCATTCGGAAAAGAGATGAGAAAATGTGGCAAACAGAATGGGACAATATATTGTCATTATTACAACCATTTTTCTAATTTATTTTCTGCTTGTTTGTGTAGGAAAAAACGTGAGTTGGCTTCATGCAAAAAAAAAGAAGGCTTTTATTTTCTCTCAGACAGTTTGAGTATGTCGAAAAGCTTGCGCTCTTCCATTTATTTATTCTACTGATACGAATCTCATTTTCTTTCCAGAGGGAATAGCGATCTTAAAAGAAAATGACGCCATTCTCATCCTCTAGTGATCATTGACGGACGAGGGAAAGAAGAATCCAAATTGAATTGTTATTTTGGGGATTTATCTTCGTGAGAATGGCTCCTGCATGTGCAGCTACATTGCAATGCATTATTGATTCGATATGTGGAATGTCATATCAAATAGGTAATGTATTTTGTACAACGCAATATTTTAGCACACTAGAACATAGTCTTGTCGTTATATAATGTATAAATAATTTAACCATCACTTCGTTTTCAACTAATCTCAATAACTACACGTAAATTTTATGCGATGAATTTAGATGCCTAAGGAAATGGCGATCTCTTTATTTATTCTAGGGAAGTTGTGCAAATATATTTGGGTACACTTAAGTTGAAGCTAACTTGAAGTTGACTTCTGGAAAAATATGGAACCCTGGGGTTCCGGAATCATTAGATATAACGGATGGTGTAAACTGAAAGCAGAAAATAGTAAAATATGGTAAACATAAGTCAAACAAAAAGTAAGTTTCTGGGAGCCTAAGACATCCCTAATGTTAATGATATTGTCGTGAAAAAAATTAAGAAAAACATATTCACGTGCAAAAAACGGGATGATTTTGCGTAGGTATATAATATCATATCATCTGTATTTTGCCCAGGTGAAGCCATTAGCTGGCTTAAATAACACAAAAAGCATAAGTTTCTGTATTTACTCCTTAAATCGTACACGAAACACCGATTTGAGTGTAACATTATGCAATTCATTTTCCTTGTCACCATCATTTTTGCAATATTGAAGACAGGTAAGCATTTTCTTCAACATAGAATGGGAACACATTAAGGCGCATCAGAAGCCAAAAACGCAACTTGAGAGTAATATAATACTAATATGATACTATAAACTGAAACATTAAGCCATTTTGCTCCTTAAGGACCTCCAAAGTTACAGGTTTAAGAGATGATTAATCGTTATGCAAAATCATTTACTTAGGATTGAATTATTGGTTTTTATTATACCACTACCAGTTTTGCTACTTTTTTACAAAAAGATGTATGACCTTATAAGAAATAAATATACATACCTACGAATTGCATTGCTAAAAATTTAAAATTTTAAAGCCTCCCTTAAAAATGAAATCACAATAATGCAGCTACGTTTGTTATGTCGGAATAAAGTCTATTCGTTAGGGTAAACACCTATAAAAATTAGAAATAAACATGCACCAAAGTCACTTTTGTTGCAATACTGCAATATCATAAAAGTTCCAAAACCGGAATCCTGCTCATTTCCATTCAAGTACGGAAACAGTTTTGTCCTTAATATCTACTTGAATTACACGTCATCTTGACGCGAGCAACTTAATACGTTAGGACTTGCGCTACCTTTGATGTAAAAAACACATATATTTCCACTACTCTGATATGAATATAAATGGGAAGTACAATAATCCTACCAGAAGCATGTATTTTCCGTCGGGCCGGGTCGTAAAATCCTTTTACACTTGGTTATTACGAAAGCGGTATATTATTATGCCATTCAACGCGTCACTTTATGTTACAATAGTTGCGGTTACTTTGAGGATTGTTTTATGCTTCTCTGGAGTTTTGGATAATCTTAAGCTTTTCCTTCTGTTACATTGGGTTAACGTTACATTGCGTGATGTTTCTGAAACACTTCCCAAAAAGGGGATTTTACTCGAGCTATCACGTTCTTCTTGAGTGGTGATAGACGTTAACGACTATCACAGTTTCACAGTCTAAAAAGGTCTTATCTTCCCTTGTCCAGTCAATCAAGCTGGGTTATTGCTCAAGTTTACTATGCCAAATTTGTAGATATTGCTGAGTGTGCTTACGAATGATAGCTACAAAAGAAAATGCTTTTTATTGATACAGTTCTTCAGAATAAGCCGAGTTGATGGATTGCTAGCCATGAAATTTTAATATTCCCTAATTTTTTTAACAATTGGACGTTGAATGCTGTTACATTTCCTTTTAACCTCCCGACAAAAAATTAATTCTCAAGTCTGTAATTGTAATTGGAAATCAACATCGTAGTTTCATTATTTTTACAATCAATTTTTCACAAAGATTGGAATTCGTGTTTAAAAATTTATTTCCCAGTACGGATTATTGCTGGTTGCCATTTTAAATATTATTAACAATGAACAAGAAACACGGGCATTTATGACTGTTTGCAAAAGCACTTACGTTTGAGCACCTTAGAGTTAAAAAATACCATACTTGCTTGCTGAAAAGCTTAACATGTATCATTTTTAGAAATTTGAAAAAAATATTTACCAGGCGCGGTGCGCGGTACCTCTTCAATCATTAGCTTGGTATGGTGCTTTTTTTACATTTATGGCGTATCCGGTTTCTTTCGCAGCCAATAACTCAACATGCAAAATCTAATATGCTAATGTGAAGCCATGTGTTGCTAATGATCTTACTTCGTGAACATCGACCACAGTTGGGAAGTGAAAGTGAATTTATTGGTACGTAGTATTCTTGAATTTGGAAAATCTATATTTAATCGGGATACAAAACATTCATGAATTTTTAACATCTGTGGTTTGTTACTTTTCTTCTCTTTTAAAGTAAAAATCAGGCCAAACTAATCTCTAGTCGTCGTTTTCGGGGTCATGAAATTGAACAGAGACAGGATCTCAAATGTTCAGCCGGACATCAAGTATCAAGTGTTTACATGTGAGTTTGAAATAATATACAATTCCAGTTTTTGATTCGGTTACCTATGCTACCGAAATATTTCGTTTTCCTTAGACCAAAGTCAGACACTAAAGTTCAAAACAAACAAAAAAACACATTGCATGATAAGGCAAGATAAAAGAATGTGAATGGCTGTTCTCTACACTGCCGCGCTTTCGTTAGCTCTGAAACTTGAAGTGTTCCAGGAAATACTTTATTTTTGTTGGAGAAAATGCTCACTTTAGTTGCAAACTGACAGTGGTGTGATTTATTGTAGAAAAAAGAAAAGCAGCGCTTCCGTTACATCCTCATTGTTTCCGCACAGTAGTTTTCTATCGTGTTTTCTGCCTTTTTATGTATTGAACACATGCTATTCCTTTATTTGTAAACAAAAAACCAAAAATAGTTCCATCCAAAAATCTTCTTTATACCTACATTTCATTTCCCGTTTTTGATGTAAAATCAAAGCATGTTCGGGTTTGAGGTATTTGAGGCATTTGACTTTTTATGGGTTGCTATCTTCATTCATCAAATGCATGGCAACAGCTTAATTATTCGTTTCCCAGGTTTGAGGTTTCATGTGCCACCGCATCTCCAAGTTAATGGTGTTTGTGATTGTGTATAAATCTGGGAAACCATATATCTTGTCAGTCCACAGAAATCCACTACTGCACTGGGAAAATAAATTTGCATACTCAACATCAATAGGATTAACATTTTCAGGCGTACTTTCTCTTTTCCGTTGCTTTCTATGTAAAGTCTGTGGTTTATGTGGTTCTTGAATTTCGTTGATTGAAATTTAACGTTAGTGTATGTAAAACAGAATCATGAATAAAATGAGCTTATGGGGGAGCTTGAGGCAAATGTATTGCAAGTGAAATCTTCATAGCATATTCCAGAATTATTTCCTCTGTAATAATCAAATCCTGGATTGAAAAGCGCTAAGCACTGATATTCTTAAAATACAATGATAATCAGACCATGAACGCTTGAACTAGAAAAATATCTATTACCTGCAGTTTTAAATGCAGTTATCTTGTTTATTCCGTAATTCATACGAATTGACAAATAAAAAATACCAAATAAGAGCAGAAGTCTATAAAACTACACGATTTAGTGAAAAGACAGAAAGTTCTGAGCATTTGTTGGAGATGTTGTGCGTAGCAAAAGTGGACTCTCAAGATGAACTCTATTAAATTATTTTGCAAGAAACACTATTTTGACTAGAACAGAGATTACCTGGAGCCTCCATAAGAAAACGGCAATGCTTTTTTTAAAGATGTATTTTTCCATTTTTCTGTGAAAACGCAAAACAAATAGGTAGTCGCAAAAAAGTAAAACTTAAAGCAATTTGTTGTTAGGCAATATAAAAGTAATTTTCGAAAAAGCGCAGAAAAAAAGGAGAACAAATAGTGATTGTAAATTAAATTTGTTCTATGAAGCCTCGTAACAACATATTATGCAGCAGTAAATTGTGAAATTGAGCTTTACTCTTCCTTCATCGAAGGTGAGAAGCGAGAAAACATTGTAAAAAATAAGCGGAATTTCATTTTCATTGGGGAACACAATTTCCAAGAAATGAGATGCCTTAGAGTCTCATTATGTCTACCAGGTACGCCTGAAAGTGAAGTGTCTCTAGGATGGAGTAGGCATGGTTCCATTTTTATCTTTAGGTGTAGAACCTGGTTCATTTTTTTGTATAAATAACAGTTTCAGAGTTGGAAAATTGGATACAGGTTTTCTGAGCTAAGAAAATATCTTCAGTCTACAGAATGTACTGCTTGTTGTACACTGCTTTATAACTTACTTTCCAGAATATAATATGACTTTTGCGTCAATGCGAGTAGCAATATGCGAACGTACAATATTTTGCGTTTAAAACTATTTTTCAAGTGAAGATCGTTAGCAAATCTTGAACAAAATATAAAGGATTTTTTGTAATATTGACTATTCAGGGGCAAAAACGAAACCACCTTGTGCGCACTCTTAAAAATAATGATAAGTCAGTTTATTTATCTTTCTAAATCGTACCCTAACATTATTTTAGGCGATATCTAAGAATGAATATTATTTTAAGAGAATTCTTTTTCTCAAAAAGATTGAAAAAAATAAATCAAGTTATTTAAATTGTTCTAAACCTACAATGTTTTTGACACAGAAGTTTACTAAACTCGAAGAAAATCGTTGGCATCAACTAAAGCCTGAAATGGAGTTGATTATCTTTTTCCAATTAAATTAGAACAGACAATGGCACCCTGCCAGTAAAGGAATGAAACTGGAATTGAAAAGAAATTGGATGAGTAAAATACGACACTCTGTGATGTCAACCCAATCATGCTTTATGTATCTTTTCTTGCATTCTAATATCGATCTGCTTCCCTTAGATAGTATGGTAATCTGCAGTCTGGGATACAATAATTAACGGGAACCCTATTAAGAGGAACACTAATAACATACTCTCTATGTTCAAGCTTTCTTCAATCAGGGATAAGACAAAATCCAAATAGTTTTTTTGGCATTAGACAGGTCTCCAGAAGGTTTTAAAATTTAATCTACTTTGCATTTATCCTTCCAGAGAAAGCATTTTTTTAGCAAGTGCCTAGCGGTCTACACATTTAAAGGTATGGGACAAAGGAGATTATATGAAACAATGCTACAATTTAAGTCGTCGCGTTACTCATAATTTAAAACTGAAATACTACAAACTTTGTCATCCACCGGAATATAGAACAACACAGTGTCACACTTGATTGATAACGTCGATTTCCGCTTTCATAATTTCATTTCGTTTTCAAGAGTTTGAGTGCCACGGAATTAAAAATGGGCTTTTAAACCTTCAATTTTCAGTTTCACGTTAAATATGATGAAAATAACAACTTTTTCATTGTTCTGTACATGTAACTTGCTTAATGGTAGACGTTCAGAGGGTCGTTGGCTCTTCCTAGTGTAGTTATAAATTCACTTTAATGGGCTGTCATCTTGTTGAAAATGTGAACTGCCAATTTTAATGTGTTATGCAATGTCCACTTTGCATTTGTGCTTTGGAGTCACGCATGTATGAATAACAGTTGTCCTTGTTCGGTATAGTATGCTGTATGTTTACTTGTATTTGCCGAAAATCTATGATGTGCATACCACAGTTATTTTAGTGACATATAACCGATTCGGATAAAAGAATCTGTGTTCGTAGAGGAAATCGATTTTCAGCCATCATAAAACCCGTGAATCACTCAAATCTTTTGAATGCAAAGAAATGTTGCAGAACGGATCCCCAAAAGAAAAAATGCATTAAGTAATGATAAGATCTAAGGATTAAGGATCTTTGTTGTTAGAAGTCTTTGGATTTCTTTAAAGAAAAAATATTCAAAGGGAGAACTCGTTTTCATCACAATTCAAGACAACAAAAGAAATTAGCTCATTAACGCCGTACACGTGAGTGGGTGCAACCAAATGCCGAGGAACAAAAAAACAAAAAGAAGTTGACAATGCTTGGACAGGTGATCAATTTAGTTATCGCAATTAGTGACGTGTGAGTGAATACTGATAGACATTTGACATGTCGGGGTATAACAAACATATATCATATGCCAATTTGAAGTTGCTGCTAATGTTCAAGCTTTATAGAGTTATCTCCACGTTTGAGTAATGAAAGAAATGTCATGCAAGAATGGATAAAAGTTTCCTACAAAAGTTTTGACAAAGTTAATTGATCAAGAAAGAGTACCAGCACTGCTACTCAAGGGAAAATGGTATTCATATATAATGTTTGATTATGGCATGCATGTCACGTAATTGTAGTGTCAAAGACATGAGTCCTAATTTTTTTCAGAGGCTCAATACGCAGCGAAATATTATGAATTGGAAGACTACATACTTCCTTAGTTTGTTATGACGCATTTGCTTCGTTTTTGGGCAAAATATTCATGACCTTGAATGATAAAAAATATTTTCTGAATTATATACTTCTTCATATTTCAAGCAGAAGAAAGCGGATTCAAGTTACTTCTAAATACAACATGCTTTATACTGTAATTGCGGCAACTTTAATACATTTTTGTACGACTTTCGCTTTACACAAAATGCTCTTTACAGCTATATTTGCATGATTTCATAAAAAATATTGCAGAAACGGTAAGTGGCATCTTAGCTTCTACTTTCACCCTTCTCAATGATACAAAAAACGTTTAGAGTTTGTAGAACAATATGGGGCAACTTGAAAATGCACAGAGGTATGTCCACATTTCCTAATAATGTATTGTTGCTGTGGCTTCTAAAAGGAAAATAGTACACAAAACTTCTCAAGCTGGTAAATGCGGTGATTATCGTAAAAAGAGTAACACAATTTCGAAACGAGTGAAACTTTAATAATATGAAGTAGTTACAAGTTTGGGAAGGTGGAAATGTGAAAATTTAATTTTGTTTTCAGGCAAACATAAAAGTAATGGTGGAGTTTAGAGGTGCAGGAAATGTGTGATATTGAAGATTCTATATCTGTGTGAAAATGAGAAAAGCAGCGATGAAAACCAACATTGTAAAGAACGAGTACTATGAGTAGTAAATGCACAAATCAGTATTTGATGGGGTTGTCGGTTGTACGGATGGAGATGTCTGCTGCTCATTTTCGGGCTTCACCTAGTTGTTGCTGTAATCAACTTGAGATTGACTCTTTGGATGCTCAAAGTTTTGAGACTTTCATCCGTGAGAAAAATAGTTTGTACTTTGAAACCCAAAACTACTTGCATCCAATTGAATCATTATCCTTTGTCACCTTCAGAATGGGCTGGGTGCAATAGAAAGTATCCCAAAAGGTATGAGACTTTGACAGCGACAAAACTTGGATCGCCAAACGGGCAATCTGTGCTCGTCGAGTAACCCCGAAATATAATGATGACAAGTAGCGATGGTGGAGTGAGCAGTAAAATGTCTCTGTTAGATGAAGGACTAACTATTTAAAATGAAACCTATCTCAAGCTTTACACTTATCAACGTAATAAAAATTTTGAGGGTTCGCGATTTTCATTCGGAAACATTAGAAAGACCGACCATTTTGATGCTATACCCAGATTCACCAAAACTATTTCAAATGCAACTCCCATGCTTCATAACACGTGTGACAGTGATATTGTCCCCGTACAAATTAAGTTGTCACTGTCGTGGTGCAAATGCCCTAATGGATGAAACAATCAATGCTTTCACTGACTGCTTGGAAACTACTTCCTTCCACGTTTTTGCCCTGGTTCGAATAGCTTAGAATCAGAGGTGCTTCGGTGCGATTACAGTTACTGGTTATCTTATCTCCTTTTATG
>JAQIXX010005875.1:0-13159 GCA_034700605.1 Willowsia nigromaculata
CTTCAGCTGCAGCTGGGCTTCCTCTGCCCGCCGCTTTTGGGAACGAGTAGTTCTGCGCGTATCCATCGCCAGGCCCTACCGACAATCAATTTACCTGATTTACAATTCAATCATTTAACATTTTCCCACACATCCTGAATTGCATTTAACAATATTACTCCGTTTCATAATAATATTTACACTGAATAAAATAAAATCCACAGTCCCCACCTTGTGATAATCGTAAGCCATAGGCGCCTCCAAAACCTTTTAAATACTCCAGCTAACCGAGTCTGGAAAAACCCCCTTCATAAACTTAGTATTAATCAAAAAATCCAGTGGGTAGTCCTCCAGGAATTAACAATAAACTTTTATACGTGCTTTACTCTCAAATATTCTCACTAACATAACAGCCCTTCAAACATTTGGTCTTGTCGTCTTGTTTAATTTAAAAAATCCCTTCCATCCTATTCATTTAACCTTCCATTTTCCGAACAACTCCAAAATTGCTACAAAGTTTACTCCAATTTTCTACACGAAACCGTTAATTGCTCCCTTCGACTAATTAGTTTAATTGAAACCCATCCCCCTAAAACACAATAACTGCTTACTTTTCTTCACAATTCTGGACAACAAATTTACACCGACTACTCAGATGGAACTCAGAAGAAAATATCACTTTAAAACATTACATACCTATTAAATTAACGTAGAAATACACTGAAACCAATATACATGTATACTCATTCATCTTCCTTGCTGTATCTGGTTGGTATTTAGTAAGTAGGTAGTTTCTAAACATGCGTCATAATACTTTGGATGGCTAAATGTTGTGGGCATTTGATTGGATTTGTGGAAATGGTGCTCTGTACATTAAGGTGATTCTAAAATAAGTTGCTTATGGCATCACATTTCTCACAACTTTTAAGGAGATAGTGGATGCAAACTACATATTACACTCCCAATACATTGGAAATACTGTATTTGGTCAGGTTGCTAGGAGACTAACAGAAAGATAACTGAGGACAAATACGTTTATTGATTATTATGAGAAACATAGGGTTCCGAGATTAAAAGAATTCCCTCGTTTGCTTGCAAAGTTCATGAATAAAACAAAATTAATAAAAAGCTTACTATGAAGACCACGCACGCAAAAGGAGTCTACAGAAATGATGAGGAATCCTTACTTTATACAGCGCCAAAGAAACTGTATGGATGTTGCATACCTGGATACATAATACGAAAATGTACAAAATTTGCAAATTATGCTGCTTAAGAGGCTGGGTGTTAACCCCAAATTTGTGCATATTAGCAAGAATTTCATGGAAAAACTTTACCATATCCTCAGATTTACAGGACTTCCAGCATACTCAACATATGTTGAGCAGAG
Source organism: Willowsia nigromaculata (assembly GCA_034700605.1). Lineage (NCBI taxonomy): Eukaryota > Metazoa > Arthropoda > Collembola > Entomobryomorpha > Entomobryidae > Willowsia > Willowsia nigromaculata. Next base: position 1,370 of record JAQIXX010005875.1, read on the forward strand.
ATTAAGGTTACTGCTAGAGTCTGGAATTCAAAAGATTTGGGACAAATAGCATCAAGTGACGGAAAATATAACGTTTTAAATTTCAATGGAAGTAAAGAAAACAATGTTTGACTCTATGAATTTACCAAGGAGTGTATCATTGCGAGGAAATGAGAGATAGTTTTATACTATGCTAATAGTTTATGCTAAATTATCTCCCTTTTTTGTATGCGAAATTCGTAAACCATTGTGCAAACAATTGAGTTTTCGCTTTTGGGGTATTTTAATGCAAAGAAGTGACGAAACCATCAACCACAGATGTATAAAAATTACATGTCTAAAAGAAAGTTTCATTAAGAATTATGGCATAACTTTGAAATGGTAGTTCAAGCCAAACCTTTTATTACAATATAATTTTCCTCAAGTGTTGTTTTATTTCCGTGACAATTATACATACTAAATTTAAAGTGTTTGTCGCCCACGTTTTAATGTGATTTGATTATACATAATTCGCGTTGAAATCTAATAGCGTGTAGAAAAAACGAATTAATATAATGACCGCAATTAAAATCATACGCCTGTGGAGTTCCTCCCAGAGGTAAATATTTTGTTAACATTTTAAAATAAACGGGATCTCGTCAATATTTAAACATATTTGCGTGTTAAAATTTGTTATCAACCGTTCCTTATAATTGCTTGGCAAATATTTTTTGAATGGGTGGACTGCTTGAAAATTATATAGCTTTGCATGTCATGCTTTAATAAATGTAATTACTATTTTGCAAAGTACAATCAGTCAACCAAACCTCAAAAATCAACAAGTCCTCCAAAATCATCATCATCGTCCTAATTCCCAAATTCTCATTTTTGCTCGTTTTAAACGATTTTCCATTCTAACTGAACCTGAAATAACTCAAAATCGTCAATCAAAAAGCTTCATTTAAATTTATATAGGTTAGGTTAAATGCTGCGCTTTTACTTAAGATTCAAATGGTCACAAATTTCTTCTGATTCAGATTTACCAATTTAAATTTTTTGAAATTGACTATTTATATGGTTAAAAGGGACACAAAGTACTTTATTACGTAATTCAAGCATCAAACATATATATATATATGTATATGTTTTGCTTATATGTGACAAACTATTTGCTGAAAAGCAACAAATAAATTGTCGAAATTTTAAAGAGTTTAATTTTGATTTATTACCAGCCAGAAATGCAAGTGACGTGTTACAATAAACCATGTAGTACCCATAAACATCAAAAATATTTTACTGCTAACAGAAAGAATCCATTTCAATTTATATAGGTGGCGAAAGCAGCCGTAGCTAAAAAGTTTGATTCTCTTTCTAACGCCGTCTTCAGATCTGCTCTAGCTGTTAATTTTTTAAGATATCGACGACTTTTCAATAACCCCAAACTTTTTTCACAAGTCCAACTCCAAAAACCCTCAAAAAATCATCTTCTCCAAATTTCCAAATCAACTCAAAACAACCAGATTCCGCTCCAACAAAATCATAACCAAACTCAAAAACCTCAAAAATCTACATATGCTAAGTCATAGTTCATGTCAGTAGCGAAGGTTCTTCCTAAAAAGTCTAAGGCTTAATGTTATTTAAAAGAAAACAATGGAGATATAGGAATACTACCTGAAAACAATATGAAGTTCGAAACAAATTCAAGAAAAATGAATGTCAACGGTTTCCAAGGATCCCATTCACTGCAATTATAACTGTCAATTACACAGGTTGGTTGTAAATTGAAACCTGACCAGACCATATTAACATTTATTACCTGGATTATTTTGCTAATGGAGATCCTCCAAAACTAGCAAAAGCAAAATTATGTTTTGTATGAAATCATCACAAATTCGAATTCCAAATTTTGCCATAGCAATTCCATAAGGTTTCCGAACAACCCCTACGCATCTCAAAGCTCGTATATGCATTCTTGCCATTTTAACTCTTAAGCGGTATTTCCAAATTCTTACGAAATGGACTTGACTTTCATAAGGAACGCCTTCCATATACGAAAGAACCAACGCATTGTTAAAAGCGAAAAAAGTAAGAAGAGGCATGCATAAATACGACACTATACCTAAATTTTCAAACATTTTTAAAGTCGCGTACCCTGTACAACTTGCTACAAATGTACCTAAAAATATTGAGCCATCAAGGAACAAACTAGTAATCTCATTATAAATCATTGTATATATTTGAAGACACTGCACTTTATGTAATAGCTTGTAAAACTTTAAAGTATTGTGATTAGTACTGTCCAAACTATCATTTTTGAGATTCCAAGAATAAACTAAGATTCCGTCCAAACATGCGATGCAAAATATCATAAGAGGAAAAAAAGATGACAATGCATTTAAAAAAATGACAGATCCATAGAAAGCTGCAGCCGTAATTTTAACTGCTACATTTCCTCCAAACATGAGCTGCAGAGGATCAAATGCAATTGCAAACGGGAGTGCTGCAAAACCCAAAGGTATCAGAATCAAGCTAAGAGAAAGGCCATAAATAAAAAATTGTAAACTTTGATTCCAAAACCTTCTAGGATTTTTGAATGGAATGAACATGACTCGATAATTTATTGCAAAACGCATTGTTTCGTTTTGTTGATCTATCGTAAGCCCGCTGAAAACCGCTAATGGTAGACCTGTTGAAGCAATTGTGTACACTATTGCTTCCGTAATGTTGAAGCACGTGTAAGATTTCCAATGGAAACACAACCATGTCCAACGACACATTAACATAAATATTAATAAAATTAAACTGCTCTTTCGATAGATAGTTAACAGTTTGTTTAGTTTACTATTTAAACTTGGATTTTCAACGAGAAGTGGTCGTTGTTCGTCTGTGATCACAAGGTAAGGAAATGGAACGATGTTTTGAAGAACAGAATGTACTTTGAAGTAAGCTTGAATAGAAGACATGTTTGGCTGGTAAATTTGTAATATTTTTGAACTCAATTAAAGAAAGTGAAGTTGAGACAGAAGTGTTCAAAGCTGTTTTTTGTTATGATATTTCACAGAAAATCTTATAGTGGTCTAAATGACCTTTCTCATACACGCTGTTGAATTGAGGCAATACAAATATCGCTTGTAACCTAAATAAAAGTTCAATACTTAGTTTTAAGCTATAGTGTATTGATAATTTTATGTAAGGAAAACTGTTAAAGGAAAAATTTGTTAGTAATAAAATATTTAAAACGAAAAATTGCCTGCCACCTATTACTTTTTGAACGTTTGGATGGCCACTTACCAACAGAGGAAACGGGATGACTAGTCTGTCTGAACGGCCAACAAAGTCTGGCATAGAATCTAGTAAATCTTTATGCCAATCCAGGTCATAAACAATTTGACATTTGACAAGAAACATTTAAATTTCCATTTTGTTAGGTAAGAACTTTGGATGACGCATTAAAATTTAAATGTGAATCTATTCAAATGTTAGTAGGTGTGACTTTATTTGTGGAGAGTTTGGTATTTGGGGCACATACGTTAAAAGGCCAAGGGTTTTGGGTAATGAGATGTGATTTTCTAATTATCAAGCGAACTATACGGAAAAATAGACCGTATTGGTATTTCACCAAGTCGTTGCTTGCTTGCTTGCTTAACTTTTACATGGGATTAAAAGGCTCCATATTATTAACCTTTATTATACTATGTTAGAACATTAACCTTTTACCCAAATTTATCTTACACTTAGCAGAGGATAGATAAAATTTTACATTTCATAAGTCGTAAACAATATGACATTTTAAAGTAAACTCAGATTACGTGTGTATGAACTTTGCATAACATTAAAATAAGTTTTAATTGAACTGACACTTGCCCTTAAATCAGTAAAAACGAGTCATTTTGGATTTAGTTAGCAGTCTGACATTCTCAACGAAAATATTTCCAAACGATAAACATATGAAAATGAATTTTATAGAATGTTTTAGTAATAGAATAAAGCAGAAGTAGGTTTCAATGTAAATGCACGTATTTATTTTATTCAGTTATTTAATTGTATTGGCGAAATATTTACGATTTAATGATACCAATTACTTGGCGTTTGGAATGGCGTCAACGCTAGAGCATAAAAAAGCACAACATTGTCGATATAATAAATACTTAAACTGTTTAAAATGTATTTTTAATTTTTTAGATAACAAATGAGCAAAAAATTAATGCTCAAATTATTATTCTAAAATAAGAGACAGAGTCCTTGATTATCTCTTAGTTCTCGTTGTTCATTTTTAAAGCTCACTTTATGCTGAAAAACGAAACGAATAAATATTGCATGTCTGGTAGAAAGTTTTATAAAAAAAGTTATGGTATGGTTTTAAGCCAAACCTACTATTAGAATGTAATTTTCCTTCAGTTTTGTTTTATTACCTACACCATAATTCACGACTAAATTGAGGTGTGGCTCTCATTTATGTTGTAGTGTGATTTAAATTTCAGTTGATTTCAAATTGCGTGTAAAAAATAACAAATTAATTTAATGACCGCGATAAGAGACATATGCCGACAGAGTTTTTCAAGATATTAATATTTTGTTAGAATTTTAAAATAAGCGGCTTCTAATCAATATTCTAGCATATTTGCTAATTAAAATTTGTTGCCAATCGTTCCGTATAATTGCCGGGCAAATTTGTTTGCAGAATAGGGAGCATAAAAATTATATAGTTTTTGCATCAGTCACGTTTGGATAAATGTAATTACCGCATTCCATAATATAAACAGTTCACCAGAACACGCCTGAGTCAAGTTAATATTAATGTTAGCTTACGCCTCGTCTCAAAATACCGTTTAAAAACGGTGCAAGTTCCTAATAAAATGGGTGCTCATAATTACATGTTCTCAAAATGTAAATTTTCACAAGCCATTAATTCTCATAGTAAATTTTTATTTCTATAATGCCTGATTCGTAGATTGTGACAATATTCATAATTATTTCCATAACTAAATATTTTGTTGTAAATTCATGTCGGTTTGCTTGTTACTCTAAAAGTCATTTATCGAATAGCTGTGCATAAAACAAGAAAAATACTGCATATGTGTGAGTAAGTATTATTATGCAAAACGAGTACTTATTATTTTTCTTTAAACTTTTTTGACTTAATATACGGATACATTTAACACTTTGAAATTATGGAAAAGCAATACGATGAGATTTTAAATTAACAAGATTTTCCTCTTCATTGAAATACGTACAATTATGAGAACTAGATTTTGCGAATCGTCGCATTATGAAAACTGGATTATAACATTCCGGAGGCGTTTAAAAACATTTAAATAATACCTTGCCTACTGAAACCTTTTAATATTTTGTAGTCGTGTTTATGACATAGTGTCAACTGTCGGCTCCATTTTCCTTTATGATTTGATCTAAAGATTTTTGTTTGATTAAAATCTTGTATAAACCAATCATCTGAAGTTGTGAATATCGCTTTTCCCTTTGAATACAGTGATATTCTTGTAAAACTTGAAGGTATTGCAAAAACAAATTGTCTCTTTTAATTTCAAGCAATTATCTCTTAGAAACACTGAATAAATTTAAAGAAACCACAGTTTACTGGAACGTAATTTCTTAACTCAAGTTATTCTTTAGAATTTATCTGAATTTCAATAGATCTAAACCATTACGAGTGTTTGAGTTCTAATGCCGTCACGTAATGTAAGCGTGATAAATGCTTAATGAAAATACGAACTATCGTACACTAAGTGAACACCTTGAAAAATATTATAAAAGTATCTCTCTAACCAAGATTTATATATTATGTTAAAGTGTAAAACATGGAGACAAAATAATAAGCCAACACAAACTACAAATTCTTTTGTTGCTCGAAAACCAACCACCGAACTAAAATTACAGTTTTTAAATTCAGTGAAAGGTTTTAAAAATGGAGATATTTCGGCTACTGGTGGTTCTCCTTCTTACTGCACGACATTTATCTATATGCAAATGGTAAGGTGTGTCAAAACAGGATAAGCTCACCCTAGGTCAGTGAACATTATTCTATATTTCTCTGGGAATGGATCCTTGATTAAAAATCTGTTTGCACAAAAATATAGAACAACTTTCTAGCTATAAGTGTGCAAGCATTCAAGTTCTTAGCTTTCTTTGTTTTGGAACCATAAATAAAATGATTAAAATCGACACTTTTTTGCCGTCCAAATAGGATAAGACCACTCTAGATTTTTTGAATTTGTGTCCCGTTTTAAGCATATTCATGCCCACAATTGACAAAAATATGGCACAAATCATAATTTAAACATTGTAACGAATATATTTAGAGAAAAAATTTGTATTATAGTTGCAAAGTAAGGTTTAGTTTAGCCTGTTTCCAAGATACACTCTCAAGCATGTACTCTGCTTACCGTGTAAACGGAAACGGTACGTTTTAATGGGCAAATTTGGGCAATTTGTGTTTTAAAAAAAGTCAAAAATGTGTTATCATCCATCGCTTGTCATAAAATCACAAAATTGTGTCCCAAGGAGCCATCAAAATGCAAAAATTTTAGTGTCCGTGTGACGCGCCTGTTTTTCTTCAAGTATGATTTTAGCTTACATAATATTTAATTGCAAGTCAAATTTTGTATAAAGGCGCGGTATAAATTTCTATGGATAGCTCACCTGGAACCATATTTTGCTCATGGTTTGCCAGTTTGCATTTGTTGTTCATGTTATGGTTCCTGTTTTAGTATAAAAGCAACAAGCTTTGAACAATTGGTCCAATTTGGTTATCTGATTTACAACGTATACTTCTGCATCCTGAATTTCAATCTAAGGATTTTGGTATACAGATTATTTACTGATATTTTTTAAACGTTTTGATTGCCTTTCATTGTTTGTTCATAATTAGGGTATTTCAAGGCGCGGTATAAATTTCAATGGGTAGCTCACCTGGAACCATATTTAGCTCATAATGTGCCAGTATGCATTTGTTGTTGATGTTGTAGTTCCTGTTTTAGTATAAAAGCAACAAGCTTTGAACACTTGGTCCAATTTGGTTAGCTGATTTACAACGTATACTTCTGCATCCAGAATTTCAATCGAGGGGTTTTGGTATATAGATTATTTACTGATATTCTTAAAACATTTTGATTTCCTTTCATTGTTTGTTCATAATTTGGGTATTTCAAGGCGCGGTATAAATTTCAATTGGTAGCTCGCCTGGAACCAGATATTGCTCATGGTTTGCCATTATGCATTTGTTGTTCATGTTATGGTTCCTGTTTTAGTATAAAAGCAACAAGCTTTGAAAACTTGGTCCAATTTGGTTATCTGACTTACAACGTATACTTCTGCATCCAGAATTTCGATCTAGGGATTTTGGTATACAGATTATTTACTGATATTCTATAAGAGAATATATTTCAAGCATGATCAAACAGAAAAACATTATAAGCATGATATGATTTCTCAAAATATTTTACCATATTTACCAGAATTTCCAATACATTATTGCTTACTGTCACTTTTATCTAAAAATAACGGTTTTCTACTAAAAAACCTTGCATTAATAACAATTATACTGTAATAACTGTTGTAATAACTCTTCTGTCCAACATACCATACATGAAAACTACGGGACAGATGCGAGATCAATATTTTGTAATCCAGTCCTGAGTTATTACAAGCTATCCAACCAGAGCACATCACACTTGTCTAGGGAGCAGGTTCAACATCGTATGTAGCATCGTATGTCAATATATTTTCATAATTTTAGCCTATTTACCGTTCTTGTTGGTGAGCTTTAATACATGTTAAATAAAATTTTGATATTATTTTGGCATGTAATTTATCTACATCTATGGTTCATGATTTTGTCAATAATTTACATGGAAATATCCCACAGAAAGTCGAATCATTATTTTGCATATAATGAATTTTGGAAGACGATCCATTATTCTGTCTACAATTTGAGTGTATCCAAATCACAATTTACGCAATATTTTTGGTCTTCTAAATTTTTATTGCATGTGGTTGATTAACATTTCCAACTTTAAAATAAATCGCAGATACATAATTTATTTTACCCATTCATATACCATGCTCACATCATTTACTAAAATTCAAATTTTAAAATTAATAAATGTAGCTAGAATTATAAACGCATCACATCGAATTATTTTAAGTGTCACTTACGAAGTTTTAACGAACCCGAAAGTCTTGTTACTGGAAATTTATGATTAAAAAACACTTTTTACTGTAGCAATAAATCATGACTATTACATTTCGTACATTTCATGTCTTAAGAGTTCTTCAAAACGTTGCTACTCCTTTGTTTGCAGCCCACAAAACTAAATTGCAGCATTCCATACTTTGTATGTTGTTACTTATGCTTTCAGTAAACATATTTTTATGAACAAGCAGTTTCAAATCTTCATACATGTTTCAATAATTAATTTAATACTGCGCATTCGATTATTTTCAGCCAATGTCGTAAAATACGATATTAACTTAATTTTTTCTTTAAAACAAAGCTACCCTATAAATATAATGTTTTAAGATAGATATTTGGCTTCACACTGAAAATGTTATTTTTTTAAACTAAAACAATATAAATGCACGCATAAAATTACTTTTGTCAGTTTAAATAACTTGGATGTAGAAGTCAATACCATTTAGAATAATAGCCAGCTTTCTTGCTTTTGCTACTTTCAAAATGCGCAATCGTTTAAATGAAATATTCTATTTTATGACGCCAGCATTAACACTGTATTGTTATACTGCAACAATTGTTTTCACAAATTTGTCAAGTATTCCCTCCAAAGTAAGAAAAAACTTTAAAGCCTCATAGAAAAAGAGAGTAAAAAATCGAAAGGCAAGACAATGCCTATATGCAATGCGTGATAATAATGCGACATTTATTTCTACGGAGCAGTCGCGTCCCAACTGGATTTAGAAATATGTGATGACATGTTTAAAATACGGTTGATCTGCTTTTGATGCTTGGTGCGTCATTTTAAATTTTGAAGAACAAAATTTTATAACCTACAATTAGTATATGCATGTAAAACATCAAATTAACCTTTTTCTGTTGAGCTAGATATTTTGCATTTGTTAAGAGGACAATTTAAAATATCAGCGTTTAGATTTTGTGCGTAAATTTATGCATAAAGCAAATAAATATATTAATATATTTGTGTTAGTCATTATTGAGAAAGTGTATTTAACTTCAAGCTGCATATTATTCAAATTCTTCTCAAACTTTAACAGTTCTTAAATTTTACACACCTTAATTTTTTAAAACTCATAAACGGTTTATTTAGAGTAAAAAGAGGACTATGGAAATTGGGAATAATAATTTAGGCTACAATATAGCATTATTGAATTTTTATGAATAAATTTCAGATTTAGAATATTACCCATTTCTTGTCTCATTCTTAAAATTAAGCGATAAATAAATATAATGTTTCAAATTAGAATTATGAATGGGATAGATTGCAAACGCAAATTTTAGTTAATGTAAATTCTATGCAAACACTTAATACAAACATGAAATAGTTCAACTAAAAAAACTTGAAATAATTTTATTGAAATTGGATATGCCTTACTGGTTTAAGTTATTTGTCGTGTTGAAAATGGGGCTTAAAATTGTCATAAAAAGAGATGTAGTTTGTTCTAAACAAGGGTTGCAGTATGCTTTACACGTAATGTAATGAAAGGCAAACGAAGGATAGCTGATACTATAAAACGAAACATATCTTAATTGCTTCTATCGTTTTGGTTTCCATCTTAAGGCAAGTGTAATATTTTTGGTATTGAACCTTACGGTAGCAAATCACAGATTTATTAAGCAGGTTTAAATCGGTTTTTTTCTTTTTAGTGCTTTTGATATCTTATGAGTGCCATAAATGTCAAAACATTGTAAAATCGAAGAATAGGCTAGACATGTTCTAAGGATATAAGACAATTATGATAGAGCGTTGTTTATTTAAAATCGCAATAAAGAAATAAATCAACATACTACAAATATTGTTTAACTGGTCAAAACAGAATTTCAATTGAGATTTAAGTACAGATAAATATCAATATTAAAGTAAGCAATTTTAAATAACGACTTCAAAAAGATTATAGGACTTTATCGACTATTTAAACTTACTATCAGTTTCATTTGGAATATAAATTTTCGTGATTTTACACTTCTTAATTTATCATAGAAAAACCTAATCAATTCGACAGCAAAATATATCTTTGTAAGGTGTATTAGAGTTTGTTTGTTTAAACAACATTATTACAACTAGTTTGCGCACTTATATTTTTTGTAGTCTTTATATATGAAATCAACATAAGTTAAGGTAACATTTCATTTAAGACATTTTAAAGTTAAAGAACATTAAATTAACAACGTCAAGTTTTTAAAATTGCTTACCCTTAACTTAAGCTTAAATGCAGTAGAAAATCTTCCTTCATCATGACTTAATTAATAATATATTTACATCTCCGAAAACCTGATCTTCCAAAATTTCATTTTTAGAATTTCTAGTTGGTTTCTTCTACTTAATTTCTTCTGCTCAGTTTTCCTGAAGATCGCGTTTTCTGGAGTGGATTGGATTTTTGCTGCTGTACTTTTTTGAGTTTTGTACTTTCGAAATTTCGACAATTTATGAAAAGTCTCTCCCTTCGTGTTTTCAATTTTTCTTGATTGGGGCAGTTATGGATTTTGATAAAAATATTGGAAAGACATTTAGAAAAATCTTTTAAGAGTACGGTGATATTTCTAAAGTGAAAATGAGGAAACCTCTCGGTCATGAAACTAACAAAACCAGATAAGAGCACAGCACAACAAATGATAAGCACGCCTAGAATATCAGGCAATGCCATTGCGTCTCCAGGCAAAACTTTGTAAACGGTTGGATCTTCTGTTGATAGGCCATCATAATACTTCATTGCTAACTGATAACTATCTTCCCACTTCTCCAATAATCCACTCTCCGCAAGTTTAGCATAAGTTTGCATCATCCAGTGTCGGTTCACTGTATACATTTCAACAAATACTGGATAGGTTTTTAAGCAGTCTGGAACTATATAGCACTCTGCATGACTCATGCTCAGATTATGTTTTAGAAGGCGTTCGAAGTAGAGAAACAACCAAGTTGGTTTTTGTGAAAAGACACGAAATAAATATTTTCTTACAAGAACGACAGCTAATTCAATGTCGGGTACATTCAAATCAAAATTAGCAAAGCTTGTGTTTAGTTTTTCACTTATTCCTCGACTCTTAAATTCATGGTAATAAAATTGTGCAGGAGAAACCTCCTTAGTAATATCCCACAAAATTTTGTATCCAGCATTTATTATATCGCCAATGGATTGGAATGGATGATATTGGTCGGGCACAGTGAGAGTACTCATTATTCCATTTCCGTAGAAACTGCACATGAAGAACCCCCAAAACTGGAGCACAACGCAGAAACCAATTTTCGTCATGTATATTTGCCCTGAGTTCCCGAGAAATGCTCCAGTACAGTCAATTACTTGAGATGGCAGAAAATTGTCAACGTTTCTTCCAACTCTATAAAAATAAAATGCGAAGGTCAACACTGCACACGATGTACAAATCCAGATGACAGTTGTAAATGGACACGACCAAGGTAAAAAGTTTACGTCATTTACTTCGTTCCTACTCTGGTGATTTAAACAATAGGATAAAAATACCTGATCATAGCTTGAAAACTTATACCCTGTGAATCTCCATGCATATCCGACAAAGTTATCGGGATATTTATCTACATAAATTGCGTTAGAAATGTACTGCCCAAGCCTCTGCGTCATTTATTTCAGTCGAAGATAGAATGTCCC
>JAQIXX010005876.1:0-13155 GCA_034700605.1 Willowsia nigromaculata
CTGTAGAAAAGTTGTCCTATGGAGAGATAGTCCTATGGAAAGATTGTCCTATGAAAAAGTTGTCCTCTGGAAAAATTGTCCTATGGAAATTTTGTCCTGTGGAAAGATTGTCCTATGGAAAAGTTGACCTCCGGAAAATCTGTCCTATGGAAATATTGTCCTATGGAAAGGTTGTCCTATGGAAATATTGTCCTATGGAAAGGATGACCGGGGGAAGCGTGTCCGTGGAAAAATGTGTTGTGGAAAGATAGTCCGGAACCCGAGTTCAACAAGTTGACTTTAAGAAATGGGTTATGAAATTCCGGGTACAACTTTTTGAAATACCTTCGTGTCATAAGATTCTATGAATATATCATAAATAGTTCTCTCACCATTAGAAATACTAATTTTCGAGCTTTTCAGCCATAATTCTTCTTGTCCTAACAGGTTCCTTTCAGCTTCCTGCTGCAAAGATTTAAATCTGAAGTACAAAGCCCTTCCCAAAACGGAGATAACAATGTCCATATAGTTCCAAGAAAACAGAATCAATTTGTGCATGATGAAAGCGAGTACTGCAAGGAACCAATGATACCCAAGCAAACTTTCCCAATCCGGATGAGCTCTGTAGTAGTAGCTTTCCAAAAGAGTCATATTGACTTCCTTCTGTGTAAGTGTTTCTCCTTAAAATTTAAACATATTATATATTTGAATTGCAAATTTTTATACAAATAAAATAATAACCAGTCACTGACCATTAATGGAATCAAACCCTCTAAACAATTTCAAATGCAGAACAGAATTTTCGAGCACAGCAGAAGTGAGAACAACACTCGTAATCAGAATTGTATCGCGTCGAAGGGTAATATCTTTTCGTGAATATGCGACATTAATTGAGCTCCAAACTTTAAAAATTCTTATAAAATCTTCGCCATGCCAGAGGAATTTTACATATCTATGTAGCAAATTTTGAAATAAACATGAATTCATACAAATTTATATAAACTCGTAGTAATTGATGGTAAATTATTACATCAAACATCCCCAAACAAAGAACAGTGTGGATCGAATCGACTCCGCGACATCAAGTGCGTTTCGCTTTTCTCTACGTATGGATGAAATACAGCCAGTTATAGCATTGAAAGTCAAAACTGCAGTTATTGCATAACCAATTGCGGCAGATGTACTTTTTCTACTGTAAAGGCAACACAAATTATATGAGTGTAATTTATTCACAAACAACTTATTTAAAATAGCAAACTTCAATACCAGAAAGAAAGATCCTTCCATGAATTTACAAAGATTCCATCGATGGGAAAAACCCGAATTATTTTTCCAAATATCAGAAAGCCTTGTATGCTCTTGAAGAAATGGTTATCTACTTGGTTCCTTTTTGAATTGTTTTCATCATCGGGGTTAATAAAAACGGGCACGTTGACACTGAGTTCAGACTTTAATTTTGTAGGCATTAAGCCTACTTGTCCAGTAATAATAGATTGCTCCATTTTCGTTTCAGGCAAAACACTAAGAAATATTATGAAAATTTCATAGTAATGATGTAAAAATATATAAGTTGCTCAATTGAAAAATGATTTGGATAGTTTACTGGGCAATATTCCATCTTGAAAGCTCGATCTTTCACTTTTCACACCATGATTGAAATTGGACGTTACAGCCAAGGTAAATCTAACTATTAACGTACTACTTACTACGTATCTCCTGTGGGAGGAAAAATTTTCATATCAATAGAGGCCTAATAGGTATTTAAATAAATATTTAGCGTTTCATCATTACAATTTGTAATTAACTTAATTGGTTTTGACAATTCCAAAGATTGGACAAGCGTTCTCGTGTCCAACCTCGTTGAAGAAATAAATTATATTTAAAAATTTACGTGACTAAACCAAACTAAGTGATTAAAGATACCACACCCAAACAAAATTGCCCAACTATCTATAATCAATTACTTAACCTAGCAAAAACTTAATATATTGTGTGCATTTGACAATTCAGAATGTTTTAAAAGGAAATAACATAATCAGCAAAATGATTTTCAATAAAATCGTGGAATTCAAAAAAATTGAATGAAAATTGAAACTGAAAGGTGTTATGCAGAAAGGACTAAATTTGTATCGTCGGCATTGGTTTGAATCAAATTACTTGCTACACAAAACTTAAAATAGGCTAGTATTTATTTGCGCCTTTAAAAGGCCTCATAAATCCCCTCATTTTGTCTCGGTTAGTGAAAGGCTACAAGAACTACGGGAAATTGGGTAAACGAGTATTTCTTGCAATTACTACATACCAACGCCTTTTGTCGAAATGGATACCGGTGAATGAACTTGTATATAGTCTGAGGATAAACTTGAGAATGATTAATATAATATTATTATTTGTTCACTCCGAATTCATCGAGTTTTTGAGGTGCTGAGAATAAACATTTTTGCATTTATTGTCCACATAAATCATAGATATTCAAAAATGTGATTATAAACGCGCACAAACTTTTTTTTACGAATACATGCAATCTTCAGCAAACTTTTTAAAAATTTCTTTGCATGGTTTAAACTTTTTTAGCAAACATCACTGCAATCAACTAAAGCAATACATAATATTCCCACAAATTTATGCTTCCTATTTAAATTCATGTCTTTTATTTTAAATGCCGGATACCTGAGCATTGTAATATCAACTTCAATGATGTACTAAAATCCAAGTATTCTTTTAAAACTGGTATTGATGATAAGTTTATTTTTTTAGTTTTTATTTCAATATTGACCATAAATGCACTTACACGTTATTCATATTGTATTGACACGAAAGTGGAAGCTTGCACTGATCAATTGGTCCTCCACTGAAAACATAATAGCAAGGGTGACAGATAATGACTTAACATTAATAGGTTTTTTTAAACTTTTCATATTTTTAAACTTTACATTTTGAAAAAACCACTTAATGTTTAAGGAATCTAGAACTTTTTCAACAGGATTTTTTACAATGTAATAAGGTTTTACTTAGTCCTTGTTTCTAAGCTCTCCAGTGACTTTTGAAAATTAGGAATAAGACCATTTTCTTCATTAAAGCTTTAAATGTTTAAGAAACGTAATTACATATAAAACATGTTGGGAAAATGCTTCATTACATCTACGAACATTTGTGCTGACATCTATGCACGTTTATGTAAAAGCGAGAAAAATCAGTCAGTCAATTTTTCAAATATCAGAAATACCAACGCTTAACTAAGTCCCATGGGAACTATCATAAACACAGGAAGAATGGGTTTAAGGATTGATGACTTACCAACCTGATTTTCTTTCCAGTTCGCCGATATCTAATTGTCCCATTCGTCGCATGTAGCCACTGATGTAATAATTTTTGGCTTTGTTCCAATAGTTCAGGATACCAGAATTAGAAAGTCCCATCAGCCTCTGTAAAATGTGAGGATGAAACCTGTTCCTCAGTCGATATCCGTGAGACATGTTGACAAAAATGTCATTTTCCAGATACGAGTTTGAAATTCCAAGAAATTTAAGTCCAGCAAGAACCAAGCATGACTCGTCTTCCATAGTCCCGAAATACTTTTGCATTATCAAACCATATAGCTTTAGCTTTCATTCCAGCTTTTAAAGTCCGAGAACTCCTAAAACGTTTATGGGCTTCGTGGTAGACTGGTGTGTTTCAAGTATTTTTTTTCTGTGACCTTCAAAGTATCCCAGAAGTCTGGCTTCTCTGAAATTTTCCCCCAGAAACCATGGAAATTGCTAATATAGTGCAAAAGCCACGACATTCTGTTTGGGGATATCAAATGGTGTCCGTATGGCGTGGTCGTAGTAATTAATTCTGAATGCGTCAGGTTGGTGAAAAACTAGATTGGTGAAACCTTGGTCCACATTGGGGAAATTTAAATTTTGCTACACATTAACTAAATAATCTTGCAAACAGTGCTTACAAGATTCATTCATGTTCCCATAAATAATCTAAAGTCCTATATGTACGTACTTCTTCAATGCATGCAAATAACTAAATTGAAATACCTAAGCATTAAATGAATACTTATGCAATTTATTCCTGAAGTTAAAAAAATGCATTTATCTTCGGTACTACATAACTGAAAACCCGAACTCGTGGTTTTAAAATTGACTCCTTAGATTATGAATGAATCAATAATGCTTTTGATCAAACGAAAAAACCAAACCAAGGTTCAGGTTCTCATTAAAGATAGGTTTAAACCTTATTTACATTGAATTCTTAAAATGTGAATATTTTTGAAAAAAAATTCTGTCAAGTCTTGCCTTTTTAGAAAAAGCAAACCCCTAAGAATTCCAAGAATTTTGTGGGACAAAATCCATATTGAAACTGGAGAAATTTTACGTTGCACTAGCAGGTTTACGTGTTTCAATGCAAGAAATAAGATATCTTGAGATCCTAACGTTCTGTAGACGTTTGGTAAAATCCAATGCTGGCTTCAATCAAATTTTATGTATCATGCACTAAAGTAAAATATACATGAATTTCACAAGAATCATTTTCATTAAAGTTAACATCTTGCTTAGCACATATTTGACAAACTTCTAGCTAGGATATATATTCTTTTCAGATTAGGTTCTTACATTGATGTGGGAAATCAAGAGTTTTCAGTTGTAGCAAAACTCACTGTTTTGTTTTTAGAAAAAATCCATAGTAGTTTGTGTGTTAACATAGCAATCATTATGTCTAAAGGCTCTATTTGAAATAGTTTTGGATTTCCCCAATTTGGCTCTCGATTTCACCAATTTGGACTTTTCATTTCCCCAATTCGGACCAAATTGATTTCCCCAAACCTGACCTCTTTTTCACCAATCCGGTCTTTCACCAACCGGTCGTAGAATCATTTAATTTACCCCTTTTGGATATGGAAATGGTTGATATGTTGAATGACACGAGCAGGTCAAAATTATCAATAGGAATTGGAGGAAATGGACTTGTCAATCCCAAAATATTATAGAATTTGTAAAGGTTGCACAAAAAATAAATGCTAACAAATACCCAGACAGCAGCCAACAAAGACACTTGACAAATGAATGCATATGACTGTTCCAGTGGAACAAGGAGTAAAAACGTTAGAAATTTTTTGATAGTAGTGCCTTATATTTGCATCTCAGTTAAATGCACCATGTTATCCAAATCTTCTTTGTACCATACATGATTGATCAGTTGTTATCACTAATTAATGGTCGGATAGGTATTAAAAGTATTCATAGAATCTAGACATATGCTCTCATTTGAATTCAACAAGCATTTATCTATATTACATTATCTACGTCATAAAAAATTTTGGATAAATAAATTTGTTAATAATGTTATGGGAATTATGTTGGTGGGGATTTTATAGATATCGTGTAAGTACGCGTAAGATTTTCTTTCAGTCCAAGAGCTACAGGACTTAAAAGCACGGCCGACGAAATTTTATTCTAGCTTGGTTTTGCAGGAGTTATTTACAGGATGAGGAATGACCATACAATATTTTGGATGCAAATTTAATCTGTTGTTTGAAAACGTGCCAAAAACACTTTTTATCTGACTTTCAAAGTCAGAAGTGGGTTAGACACGCCTCACACTCACGATAGGTTCTCAAGGTCAGTATAAAAACGCTGGTCAATTCTAATTCCCTGGCGCTTCCAATTAATTTAATGTATCTGGAAATCTCCACATGCTTGCTATTATTTTTTGTTCTGGTAAATAGTCGTTAACTAATACTTTTAGGAAATCAAAAATTGCGTCATATAACCAAACTGGTCATTAATTGTTTGTTTATAAAATAAAGAGAACAAAACACCATTACAAATATTTCAAAGAAATTTATTCCATGGGATAAAAACAACTTTGCATCATTTCAGATTAACAGGTGTTTGACTCGCACGCATGCCTCAAAAATATTTTTGGCACACACACCGTGGGATCTATTGAACTTATTATTACCTACGTAAGACAATGTCTATAGAACACCGGTTTGCGGAAACTCTGAAATTCCCATATTGCGTGTCTTTTTATACAACACTTATTAAGTTATTTTTATATTCACTCGGTAAGAATTGCTTGAGCAGCATATGAACAAATAATGAAGTTTTCTCTAGTTTATTTTGAGATAAATTGTTGGTGTTATTTATGCGTTCAAATATTTTAAGGTAATACTTCTTGCTCTAGGATACATACAAAACCCAATTTCTCATTTGATCATTACATGAAAATGGTAGGTCAATTCGTCATTACAATCCTATCCAGTCACACTCTTTATCCTGCTTAATTTTTCTCACATCAACAAATACCATTCCGTCGTTTACTTAATAGTGTTTACCCAAATTTTGAATTGCATAATGATTTGTTTATCTGGCACGAACCCAATGCACCCAATCATTTTTGTTGACCGGATGTAAATTAAAATAAATTTCCCCACTATATTTTAGCAGCCAGACGCATTATGTGGGCCAATAATTTAATGATGTCAGAAAGCTCTGAGATTAAGTTTAAGATTTCAAACTCTGATCTCATAAAATTAAATAATTGACTTTTTAAACTGGTTTAAAACGTTGTCGATGGGATTCAATATTCAGTACTTTGTTAGCACTCATATAAGTTTGACTTGTTAGATAAATTGGTTGAAAATTTCAGAGTTGACTTAAAATGAAGCTTTATAGCGTATCTAATTTGGTCCAAGAATTATTTGAAAATAAAACATTTTCCAAGTTGACTTTAAATCAGCTTTTTAAAAGCATTAGTTTTACAGGGGTGGTCATCCTCTCATTGCTTTTGATGCTATTTGTTTACCAAATGGTTTATTACTTTAATTTGTTTGTTTCAACCAAGCCCGTGGGTCTTAGCCACAAAGCACTTGAAAAATTTGTTCAATTGCCTTCCTTGCCAATTATTGGACCCGCATATGAAGTATTTCAGCACCGAAATAGTAAGAAGAATTGATACACAATTAAAAATACTAAAAATACTTATTGAAGATAAAATATATAACTGATTTATATCCAATTAAAATTTAAGGCCTACCCGATTTCTTTACAAAATGGAACAATGAATTTGGTCCCTGTTTGCGTGCAAAATTTTTAGGACGAAATATTTTAAGTGTTCACGATCCCGTGTTGCTAAAGGTAAAATTAATATTTATAGCATACAGTTTCTCCAACTATTCGTTACGCTGGTATTTTTTAAAAAATTTATGCGATTACAATTTTTAATTTTATAGTCCATGCTCACGACTAACAACATAAATCACTTAGAAAAGGAGAAGTGGCTTTACAAAACTCTGTTTGTCGGCGCAGCTAAAAATGGGTTGGTGGCGATGCCAGCAAAAGACTGGGTACCACATCGAAAGGCTCTGAATGCGTTGTTTACTTATGAGGCAATCAAGAGTTATGTTGGCATTTACGAAAAACATGCGCAAACGCTTGTACAAACCTTGATAAAAAATATTGATGAAAATGTTTCTTCCTCTAACAATATACACTCGTATACGGAATTGGTCCATTTAAAGCTCTTAGATATGATTACAGAGATAACGACCGGAAAATCATTCCAAAGTGTACTTGGAAGTTCTGCCACACTAAAATTTTACAGCGATTTAGAATCTGTTTTGAATATTGCTGGAAATCCTGCAAATGCATTTCCTTGGGTGTGTGTTCCACTCTTGTGGAATATCCACCCCACAAATAAAAAATTGGACAAACATTTAAAAGATTTTGAGAATTCATTAAAAAAGGTAATCCAAAGGAATGCACCTTAAGCGTAAGGGATTTTCGACATATAATTTACTTATAAATCATAAATTCTATTTCAGATTATACAAAGCCATGTTCCCAGGCCGGACTCAGGGTTTCCTTTGGATCTGATGATAAATTTGAATTGGTCGGATGACGAGATACTGTCGGAAGTTGTTATACTTTTAGTTGCGGTACACAAAGCCATAAAAGTTTTGAATAGCTTCATATCATATGAAATAGCATCGACCAACATTCTTTTCATGTTAATTTCTCATTTATATTTAAAGGGTCATGAAACTGTAGGTGGCGCTTTTTGTTTTCTACTTTGGATGCTCGCTATCGATCAAGAACATCAAATCGCCTGTCAACAAGAAGTTGATCAAATTTTTGATACGCTCGAACACGCTAACCAGCAACTAAACGTGGGGCATCTTAGCGAAATGAAATATTTGGAAAGATGTATCAAAGAAACTTTACGTCTCTTCCCGAGCATTTCCATTGGAATATCACGAGAACTAAAAAGTCCACTAGTTTTGGGTGATGGCATAGAAGTGAAGGCTGGCACAGTTTTGACGTTCTCTCCATACGTGTTACACAGAGATCCAAAAATTTACCCAAATCCGGAGAAATTCGACCCGAACAGATTTTTACCAGAATTTGTACAGAAAAGACACCCATACGCGTATCTGCCTTTCTCTGCGGGACCCAGAAATTGCATTGGTAGCTGTTCATAAAACTTAATTGTGCATTTTAACTTTTTATGGACAAGGGAAAAATTTTTTTGAGTTGATATTAAACAATACATTCATTTAATCATTGCAGGGTGGAAAGCTGCTATGGTTCAGCTCTCAGTACTCGGTGCTGTGATGCTTCGACATTTTCACATTCGCACTACTGACAGCAGAGAAGCTATCAAACTGAAGTTAAGTTTAACAATTGCCCCATCTAGAGAACCAAATTTGATATTTAAAAAACGCAATAAATGTGCAAAAGATTGTTGTCGTGTATAAAAATTCATATTGATCAATACCATTCCACTGTCCTATTATTACCAGTTTAATTTGAAAATATATTGCTAGTAACATAATCAGTACTTATTTTAAAGTTTTTATACCATGACCTAAAAAACGTGTCATCTTGCTTCTCACAAGGTATACTATTTCACTGACACGCTAACCCAAGGAAATGAGCACTCAAATTCGCATCTTTGATCCTCTCTAATTTCCAATCGAAAAAAATTTTGCTGGGAAAATGATAATTGCTATGGAAATTAACGGTTACTATTTAAGCTGTAGCGCGCCGCGCGCTATTGCCTGAGCGTTTTGTGTTTTTTCACGACGCCTTCTCTCTCTTCGACAACGAAAGCTACCTGACTCCACAAGTAAAGCAGCTGTGAAGGCAGGCTCCAGACCTGACAGGAATGATTGTGTCAACGGTCATAAGCAACAGCTGTTCAGTTGCTTTGGTTGTGAAAAGTAGCTTTGTTGGTTTTTTTATGTTTTCGTTGTCGAAGAGAGAGAAGGCGTCGTGAAAAAAACACAAAACGCTCAGGCAATAGCGCGCGGCGCGCTACAGCTTAAATGTTAACCGTTAATTTCCATAGCAATTATCATTTTCCCAGCAAAATTTTTTTCGATTAGTAATCAGAGATAATCAACGATGAGAATTTGAGTGCTCATTTCCTTGGGTTAGCGTGTCAGTGAAATAGTATACCTTGTCAGTACTTTAATGCATTCATGTTGTAAATTAGGGGATCGCGTTAAATTCCATGAAAACGAGTAATAAGTAGTCAGTAACAAACAACATATTTAATAAGGAAGCAGGGGACATCAATATTTTGGCAATAACAAATTTGGAAATTATTTAAAGGATTGAACGTAGTCATAATAAATAGTGATTGTTATAGTATAATGATAAAAAGTTAACGTTTTTACTCTTGTTTTATGTCAACCTTTAATAATATAAAAAGGGCATATGGTTATAGAGCTCCGATAATTCTATGCATTTACTAATTACATATGTATTGTTTTAACCAATGAAGCGAAGCCAGAATATTCAACATAATCTATAATAAAATTGGATAACAGTAGTTTGGTATGTATTTAGTATTTATATATGTGTGTTTTAAATTTGATTGCTGAATAAATATATGGTTTAAATTAATTAACTCAACTTCATACATAAATATATTTGTAAAAATTATATTTCTATGCTCGTTGTAACGTAACTTTAAACAAATCAATTACTTATCTTAGCAATCCTCTCAACCCCACACGAAAAAAATTAAACGATTTTCGCGAGATCCACCCATATTTATGTATATCATTACAAATTGGTGCCCGACAACTTTATCGTCATTGAATTCATTTCAAAGTTAAAATAGGAAACCAAATAATTTTTTATTTTATGGTTACGGAGGGACACACTGGAGCAAAACTATTTCAAAAGTAAAAATCACGCTGACAATGCCCGAAATGAAGGGTTTCGTTACAGTAAAACATCCAAGACCTGTTAACCCAATTTAGGGTCCTTTTGTGGCCCTTTTATCGGCTCGAGAAATCTGTGTCAATGAAGAAAAATTAAGTATTAGAACGTCAATTTATATTTGGAAACAGTCTCATTTTTACCTCTGTTGTATAGTGTTCCACAGGACATTCCTGGAAAATATTTTGCACTTTGTGAGCATAAACGTTTATGCGGGCGCAGCATATTAACACGATAAAAGCCCTCATGACAAGATGAAGGAGGGACCATGGCATGTAGATGGAGTCAACAATACTGTGACTTGTCATTTCACTTGTTAGGCCATCAAAGAACTAGAAACATAATTTAAAACCGAGCTATTCCACTAATATTTAATATTTCTCAGGAAAAATTTTGTGTGTACCTGTAGACAGATGTAAAATACGTTTATAGCGTATGAAGCAAATAGAACAGGAGAAAAGAACTTTTCAATTGCATCCAGCAGTCCGCAGAGATTTTGATGATCAGTCGCAACTTGTATCCAGGCAGCTTGGTCTACAAATTTTCAAAAATCAAAATTATGCTTAAAAAAACCGTAAGAATTTCTTCTTTAGTAAGCCTAAACACATTGTAAATCTAATACGAAAATCAGCGATTGCACACGTAAAAAATTTCTAAGCTTTTTGAAAATATTTGCTTTGATTGTTGCAAATCATAAGAAAATATGTACTTGTTTAGCTTATCAGCCTTAAGCGAGACGAAACCTCACATAATTGATTTGGACCATGTTGGAAATGAGGTTTCAAAAGTATCAGATTGTATTTCGTGCTCTTCAATCTTGAGGCGTGGTTTTTGGTGGAGCTTTTGTTGAGTCAAATTATGGAATATTATGCAATGATTCTATGCATCCAATATTAAAAGCTCCCTTACCATTAGAAATGCCAACTTTTGAGCTCCTCAGCCATAACTTTTCTTCTCCTAAAAGCTTCTTTTCAGCTTCTTCTTGCAAAGCTTTGAATCTAAAGTACAAAGCCCTTCCAAAAACCGAGAGGACAATGTCAACATAGTTCCAAGAAAGTAGAATCAATTTGTGCACGATGAAAGCGAGTACTGCATAAAACCAATGATATCCAATCGCACTTTCCCAAACGGGGTGAGCTCTGTGGTAATAGCTTTCCAAAAGAGTCATATTGACTTCCTTCTGCCTAAGAGGTTCTCCTTAAAATATAAATATGTGGTATATTTGAACTAGAGACCTTTATACGAATAAAAACATGACCGGTCACTTACCATTAATGGAATCAAACACTCTAAACAATTTCAAATGTAGAACAGAATTTTTGAGCACAGCAGAAGTGAGAATAACACAAGAAATCAGAATTCTATCGCGTCGAAGGGTGGTATCTTTCCGTGAATATGCGATATTAATTGAGCTCCAAACCTTGAAAATTCCTAGAAACCCTTCGCAATGCCAGAGGAATTTAGCATATCTAGGTAGCAAATTACGAAATAAACATACATTCACACAAAAGCATATTGACTCTAACAAATTGATAGGAAACAAATTGATAGTAAGTTAGTACATCAAACATCCCCAAACAAAGAAAAGTGTGGATCGAATCGACTCCGCAACATCAAGTGCATTGCGCTTTTTTCTACGTATGGATGAAATACAGCCAGTTATGGCGTTGAAAATCAAAACGGCAGTTATAACATAACCAATGACAGCAGATGTACTTTTTCTACTGTAAATTCAATACACATTCATATGAGTGTAAATTCATCCACAAAAAGCCTTATTCAAATAACTTCAGACATCTGTACCAGAACGAAAGATCCTTCCATGTATTACCGAACATTCCATCGATAGGCAAAACCCCAATTAATTTTCCAAATATTAGGGAACCTTGTACGCTTTTGAAGAAATGGTTATCTTCCACGTTACTTTTTATATAGTTTTTGTGATCGACGTTAATGCAAACGGGCACATTGATAATGAGCTCGGACTTTGATTTCGTAGGCATTAAACCGACTTGTCGATTATTAATAGATTGCTCTATTTTCATTTCAGGCGAAAAGTTTATAAATGTTTTGCAGAATTCATAGAGGCCCTGAATGAAATTGAATACTTAAGCCTTGATAAGTCTAAGTTTTATCTGACAGAAATCTACGGGAGGAAAATTTTTTATGTATACAAAAACTTAATACATACTGATAAAAATATTTAGCGCCTTACCATTGCCATCCATGATATACTTAATTTGTTTTGGCGATTTAATAATTGTCCACGCCTTCCAGTGTCCAACCTACTTGAACAAACAAATTACTTAAAAACCATTTATATGTGGCATTACTAAACCAAACTTTGGAAAGCTGTTCGTTTATCCATTATCAAATAAAAATATTTAAAAGCCATTGTGTGCGTTTGCCTAATGAAAATAGTTTGTAAAGTACTTAATCAGCAAATCGATTTTCCATGAGGTGCGGTATGCATTAAAATTAATTGATAATATGAACTGAAATGCGTTTTGTAGCCGTGTTTGAATTTGATCATCGGTAGTTTAGTATTTTATTTAAATATAGGTTTCTGTTAACATCACATTCTATTTAAAGTACAATATCATAAAAATAAAAATAAATGCATATAAACTAAGTTTAAGTAAACTAAGCCTAGTAATTCCTCACTATTCCAGTAATTCCCCACCCAAAAATTTGGAGGGAATTCATTTTATTTATCTTGTGAACTTCTTATGTTACCGTACTTGTATTCAAAAGAGCGATTTGCTCATCTTGCTGATTTAATGGGTATGTATGAACAAATTTACTGTCTCCTTTTGTTATTTTGCATTAAATAGGTGAGTGTATTTAACAAATTTCAAGTAAATTATTGGCTGGATTTCGCCTGAATTTGGTAATTCCCCACTGTTCTAATAATACCCCATCTCTAATAATTCCCCACCTTAGACAAGCG